>MOOZ01000951.1:93781-104421 GCA_002930495.1 Cecropterus lyciades | reverse complement strand
ACCTAGGGTTGATTACAGATGTCCTCCATATGCGGCAGTGGCCACTTACCATGCTGTTTGCAGCATGGGCTGCAGGCTCGTTTGCTAAAACGAGGGCGGAGGTTCTACAGATGGTCTGGCCCTTACACATTTTATATCTTGACAACATTATCGTACAAGACAGAATAATCAACATTGATTTTGCGAATTAGTGTGTTCAAAGATTAGTTTCAATATACAAGGGCCATATATTAATTAATAGAAAATATAATAGAAAAGATATTTTTTAAATATAAATATAATATGAAATGATAATAATACTTTTTAGGGATCCGTAACCAAAGAGTAAGAATGGGACCCTATTATCAAATCTCCTCTGTCTGTCTATCTATCACAGGACTCTATCACATAAACCGTAGACAATTTGAATTTTTACAATGTATGTAGGTACTTCTATAATTTCTGTAATGATAAACTGAGAATTAAAAAGAAAAACAATATTTAAAGTTTGGAGCCATAGAGTCCGAAATACGGTGCGACTCAATGATGGCCAATTGTGCAAACTAGTGTAGCGGTCCTGCGACACGACGACGTTTGGATTATATATCACTAGTATCGTGAAACCTAGAGCGCCAATTGGTATTGCTTATTTCTCATTTTAATATTTTTTATGCGTCAGGGGTATTTTTAACGCTCTTTTATTAGCTTCGGCCGTATCTATGTATCTCTGTATCAATGTATGTATGTATCTGTAATCTTTGAACGCGATTTTTACCCACTTTGAAACATTGGATTAAATTGAAACTTTGCATGTGTATCAAGGACCAATGACAATACAATATTATATATAATATTATAAAAAAACTTTTTATCTTATCACATATTATTATATTTTATTTTTTTCTTATCGCTCTATTTTTTTTAACTTAGAGAATTATTTTCGACCAGTAGATCCCCGCGGTTTCACCCGCGCCTAAAAAATGCGTAATAACGTGAATGATTTGGTGAATTGACGACGACGTATAAAAGGCCATATGCCCATGAGAAAAGCACTTTTTTCTTAGGTCGATGCCAACCGTCGAGAAACTTTGTCGCTGAGATTCTTTTATTGTAAGGGCAAACGATATCTTCACAGGAAATGATAACCTTTTAAAAGATATAGGCAAATTCGTCGGCATCATCTAGTTTCGCGGAACATGAGAGAGCTGTCCGGCCGCGGGGCCGGTGATGTTTGTAGCTACAATCACGTTGTCACATGGTTCAATCCTGTAATACCAATAATAATAATAAATACCAAAAGTATTGTGATATTACACATGTTAGGAGGTCCTAAATTTTACAATAGTATAATGGAAGCCAAATTTAATTCGTGAAATGGTAAGCGCGCAGGATTGAAGGAATTTAAAAATTCTTGTGGGTAGTGCGCCGTAGTACAATCTTCGACATTACACACGCTGTCAATTGATTTGTAACATATAAAATCATCAGGTACTTTTTCCATAATATTTTTTTTTATATACTATGGAAATGGCAAACGAGCATGCAGCCCACCTGATGGTAAGTGGCTACTGCCGCCCATAGACATCTGTAATCAACCCTAGGTAAGATCAAAGTCTCACCTACGGTTAGCCACAGATGTGTTGCTAACCCTGAGGACTAAGATGGAATGCCTCAAAAAAGTATGTCTCCCTTACCACACCCTTTAGACCAGAACACAGCAGCGCATAACACTGCTGTTATTAAGCAATTATTAAAATAAGTGTGGCGGTAGTACTTCCGGAGTCGTACCACAAAGAGTTCTACCGCCTTCAAATAATTTTGTTTGTCTCATTTACTGACTCGTTTCTTGGTGATAATATAGCTCTCGAATTAAGCCAGGCCTACGCTACAGCTGATTTGCGATGGGCCATACTGGCCATTGCGCGGCGGCGGCAGTGTTTATTTTCTCAAATTCGTAATATCTTCCGAATGGAATGTACGAATTGAGTAATTCAAAAGTTATTTACAGGTATTGAAACAGTTTTGTATATGAAATTCTATTTTATTTGGATAAGGATTAATACGAAAGTATGGTTAACCTAGTATGATTTTGATCAGCATTTTTATTAACTTTTAAAATGTAAAAAGTAGTTGTAGTGACATAACTACAATAGTTGTACATATAGCATCGCTAGGTTTTTGTAGATATTGATATCTGCTCTAATATTGTAGAACATTTTTTTGTTATATCGACTATAGTTTCCGCAGCGTACGTGGCGAAAATAATTTTAAGATTTTTTTTACACCTTAGTTCACATTATTGAAGTGAAGCAAGGATGCCTTATTATTTTCTAGTAATAAATATAGCCTTTATTACTTTGAAATAATGTAAAATTCTAATGGTGAAAGAATTTTTAAAATCGGTTCAGTAGTTTTTGAGTTAATTAATTACAAACATACAAAAATACAAAGATTTCCTCTTTTTTAATATTAGTATAGATTTTGTAGTTTAGCTAGTTTCAAAAGCGTATTTTTTAAGTTTTTTAAACTATTATTTATTTTTATTTAATTTTTATGATCTCTTTAATCAATAGAAATAACGATGATCTCTACAGAACGTGGATGCAATCTTGAAGCTCCCCTAGTGTCTTCCACGTTGTTTATACTAGTTCACCTATGTATAGAAATATACGAACAATTTTTGAGTTACAAATGTACAGGTATAGTACAAAAATTACCAATTCGTCTTAGAACAAGCGAAGATGGATGTGATGAATGCTTTCAAAACTTCTTATTCTTTGTTATTTCAGCGCTTGTAAAGTTAAGGAACGTGACTTTGACATCTGGAAAACTTCATCGTAAAATAAAAAGAAATCCTCAAGTTATCCGAAATCATTTTACGAATATATTTGTAAAGTAATTAACCTTCTATCAAATTGATGTATTTGTAAGTAGTATCGCAACGATGAAATCCGTAGGAGAACGAAGGTTACCGACATAGCTCTCAGAATTAGTAAGCTGAAGTGGCAATGGGTAGGCCACATCGTTCGTAGGATAGACAATCGATGGGTAGAAGAGTCCTCGAATGGAGATCACGTCTGAGCAAAAGGAGCACAGGCCGCCCCCCGACCAGGTGGACTGATGACCTGAAGAAGACGGGTAACCGCTGGATTCAGATGGCGCAGGACCGGTCGGAGTGGCGCAGATTAGGAGACGCCTATGTCCAGCAGTGGACTTTTAAGGGCTGATGGATGGTTGGATGGATCCAATTAAATTTAACATAGCGTAGATTTATTATGGCAGAGGCAGTGCTTGTACTATTTCGCATAGTTTTTAAACAAGTTTTCCTTGAATTCAAAGGATAATAAAAGATCATACTCAGTTAGTCCGATGTTGAGCGCCTTCGACTGGAAGTGGAATTGGCCGGCCACTGATTGGTTTAGATTATTATCTGTAAAGTTAAGTCCGAGGCCAGGAGGATAATTTAGTTGATGGATACTTTATTAAGGATTTGGTATTAAGGCTGTATTATCTCAAATAATTTAAAGGTTAGAATTTGTCGAAGTATATTGAATTGAATAAATTTATTGGTAGTATGTATGTCTTCCATTTGGTCTTAGTCATATAATGAGGCAGATCTGCAGATATAATGCTTTTGCATTTTGCTATCGTGCTTGTAGTCTCAACATTTGCACGATGAAAAAGATCTTCAGATGAGGTTCCTTCGTAATATACTACCGATTTATTTAATGCCTATAGCTATTTTGAATAAACCTATACCAGGACGTCATTTACGAAAGTTTGGAAACGTGACTAAAACGTTAACAAAGATGTTTTTATGATAATATATATAGCGTTGGGAGCAAGCTACGGCGTAGAGGGTCCAGGAGTTTCAAGTAAATGATATAGCAAACAAATATAATAAAAAATGATGTTAGGTACATATAGTGGCATCCTTTAAAATCTTTTGTGATTCTTGCAGAAAAAAAAACAAATGTACTTAATTAATATAATATGTGTGTAGAAGTATTAGAGCTATTACAAATAAGAAATAAATCGTGAAGAAAAGGAATTCGAGATGTTAACAAAGGCGGGGAATGCCAGAACGGCAGTCCGCGCCGGCCGATGTTCCCGAATACCGCATTATATGAAATTGACTTCTCCCGACACATGCCAACCATAACAAAAGCCATTTCTGGCGCAAAACTTATATTGCTATTAGATTTCCTCGTAAAAGTTACGAGGAATACGGGATAACTCAATTCGAAAATCTGCCAATTGCCCAATTTCGGCCAGATACTACTAAACTTTACGAGTAGTGCTGATCTAGTCGAAACTACATTTATTCGCTGCTATTTTTGTTTAAACCGTCATACTTTTGTTAGAATAATGAAATCTGATATATAAGAGGAATAAAGTTAAAGCTGTTATACATATTAAACAAAAGTTCAAACAGCAAATCTAGATTTTACAGAACAGCTCCGGGCCAATTAAAAATATTAAATAAATAATATTTACGTATTGCTAACACTATAATTATTATGTATTGTATTTTATTGATTCTTTAACAAGTAAGGGAGTCAAAGTCATTTTTGAACTCGACTGGCACATAATTCATTATTTTTGAATTCTACTGGCACATAATTCATTATTTTTGAACTCGACTGGCACATAATTCATTATTTTTGAAGTGGACTAGCGACATAATTCATTATTTTTGAACTCGACTGGCACATAATTCATTATTTTTGAATTCTACTGGTACATAATTCATCATTTTTGAACTCGACTGGCACATAATTCATTGTTATTGCAGAAATGTGTTCGCTTCTGTGGCCTGGATTGTTGAACGTAGATCGGCAAAATTATTATCTGCGACCCCCTTATTAGATTTGGCCAAAAATAGAGTAACAATATAAAATATTTTTAATATATTTTATTTCAACCTTCAGGCTCTCGTTCTATTATTGTAAATGTGGTAACATACAGATCATTTTATGTATAATAAACAGAATAAACAGAATTTTATTGCACGTTTGAGAACATAATGTTGTCCATAATTCGCAATGTCACTGAACACATTGACATGTAACCCCTAGATAACAGTGATGTTAATATCTGCCTTACCAGTGTTTACAGCTCCATTTACTAAATGATATCGCATCACAAGTTACGAGCAGGTGCTCACGAGATTTATCAATAGTAACAATCTTAGGGTCGGTGGAATAAACATTATATCTTACTAAGGCTTTTAATCCAAAATGTTAAGGGACATAGTTCACGTAACGTTCGTTAGAGAACAATATAGAGATCATTGCGGGGTAAGTTTTTTTTTCGTTGTTTAACCTTAAACTAAAACTTCTGTAAGATTCGACCGAATATATAATGGATGAAGAAAACGCTCTTAGAATATTAGTGATCCTTCAGTTCACATTAAATTTATGTTTATTTCAAGACACGTTCACAGTTCTCTATAGCGTTTATCATGTAAACTACTGTATTGTACTGGCAAAGGTACCTCTAAAATATGTACGAGACAACCGCTTCAGCTGAACTACGATAGCTTTAGTACTACTTCTACACTATTCCATTTGATATTGATGATTTTAAATTGTTCTTTGTACTGTTGTAAAAAATTCTTATACTATTATTATAAATATTATAGTTTTGTTGAGAGGCTATATAAAACAGTGATGGTAAATTAAGATTATATTTGTTAAATTTCCTTTAGTATTTATCTATTTTTTTTCATATACTGATTCATTTCATAATGAGAAATCTAGGAAATTGCGATTGATAGCTTTTTCTAGCTAGCTAAAAAAACATTTTATCTTTTTATAAGTTCTCACATAAAACTACCCTGTTTTCAAAAGATGAAATTTTTGGGCCATTGTACCACCATAAGCTAATATAATATAATAATATAAATAAATATTCCTCTTCTGCTATAATGCATTTACTTTATTTAGCCATATTTGTATATTCCAAAAAAAATACTATTCACAGGAACGAAACAAATAGAGAGAAGCGGGATATGCCATGTCAATGAGTTCTCCGTAATGTACTAAAAGTTCTGTAGTGTACCGATACAATACCGACTCATGTGTGTCACAAAGATTTGTAATTTCAACACGATTTTATTAGCTTCAATCGTATCTATGTATGTTTGTAACTTTGAAACATCGGATTAAGTTGAAACTTTGCATGTATAGCTTGGTTTTATATATTTTTTTCCAAAAAAATATATATCCATTAAGCTTCCATATGTTATTGCTAAACTTGCATTGTTCTTGTTGTTGGATATATTCTACAATAACGTGCAAGTTAACCCGCCGCGCGCCGCGACTGACATCAATCTTTCAACGCTCCATTCTCTAGGCAGTCATAAGTTGAACATTAACACAAGAGGGTTATATATGCATATATATGCATATATATGCATATATATGCGTACTTTATATGATATATGTCAAAGTAATATATGTCAAGGTATTTTTTTTGTAGTTGGAGGACGAAAGCCAAGATTTTTGCGTAAACAACAACAAAAGTGGTTTGCGACTATGTCGCCGATGAATTTGGCACATAAGCTCAAACGCACCGTTATTCTAATCTAAATGCTCGAGTAGTATCAACTTTCTCCAGTGAATAATTGCATACCTTAAGTTTATGTGTATAATTTAAAATAGGTATAGCCATTAATATTCTTAAGTTTACTGTGACACTTCTAGTGGGGAACCTAGCAAATAAATAAAGTTTACGAGCCCATGAAACTAATAAAGTGTTACTTACGTTGCTGCTGTTGGCTAAACATATATGTAGGTTCACTTCAGATCGATTATAAATATTAGCTTCATTTGCATATTTAAGTTACTTAATATTAAGCCAAATACGTCTTTTCAAAAGTTTGTTTTTGTCGACAAACATTTTAAAGAAAAATACCTCTCTTGTATTATTGATTACAATTCTCTTTATAATTATATCTTAAGTATAACTAAAATTGATCCTTCCTCGAATACTACACGTCTGTACAAGAGTAGTAGTAGTACAAGAGTCCTTTTACTTAGATCTAATTTAAACCAAAAAAATGTTTATAAAAAATGTACAACAAGCACTTACCAGGTGAAACCAAATTCCGTGTTTATTGATCTAGTATCTGTAAAAATAGAAATGGTTAATGTGTATGACAGGCTGCACGGCGGGGCGCGGCACGTGTCTGATCGGTGTCTCGTGAATACAGTTCAATTTCCATAATAGAAGCAGAACCTACGGAGAGCGAGCGGCGTGTGATAGAAATCAAATTATTGCTAGCGTCTCGTGGACTGCTTTTCTTGAATAGCTTGTTGAACGGCAAAATGTTTGATGTTTAAGGTCTTGGAGATACTTTAAGAAAAAAAAGGATTGTTTTAGTATCTTTTTATTTTATTTTTAGAATATTCTGAGTTTAACTAGTATACTTTAAACCCTTTAATATTATTGAGTTGTTGAGTTTACATGTCAATCTCCGAAGGAACACAACCGCAGTCCTTTGAATGTCCACACTTGCCGCCCGCAATCCAGGAAGACCCTTTTTAGTCACGTCTTATAACAGGCAGGTGATACCGTAACTCCGGATCTACAGGGACATTTGATCCTGACTGTTGTTAAGTCTATCGGTGTTATGCTATGAATATTAAAATTACTTGACAAATATTTTAAATTATATATAAAATATATTATGATTTATATTGGTTCTAAATATAGATTCGTAGGTGTAGACAATTAAATCGAAATATATGCCCACAGCAGAGAACAGCTCACACAGTTATATACCCATATTTATAATTCGCGATAGTTGTGACAAGACAGACCGGAGCATAACACAGAAATAAACATGGTAGTTCCCGTATTTTCGGAATGGAATGGCACATACTGCATTTATTAATCATTAATTATCAATGCATTACTTTCTATTATTCTGATCAAGTGCGGATACTAATCCGCTCGTCCTCCGTACTGATACTCCGTACATATATTTGTAGCTTTGCGACTGAAGTTTTCCTCGCAACGTTATTTTTCGCCGTTAAGGAAGTGGTAATTAACTTGTAACACATAACTTCAGAAAGTTAAAGGTGCCTGCAAATCGAACTCTCTAGAGTTAAGCGGTCTAAGGAGACCGAATGTTAAATCACTAAGTTATCCACTGCTTTTCATCTTTAATATATTGTTTCTATCACACATTTACTAGTGTTAGGTTCGATTTTTCTTACATTTTGATGCAGGTAGAATCTTTATAAAGCGGAGGAGGGTAGATAAGTTATTATTTTCTGAGTGCATTATTATTGACCTACATAGGAAAGTATAAAAAGGGTTCGGAGAATAAGACGAGGCTCAGTTTTTGCTGGTGTATTGTAAAAGAAGTATTTAAAAGTGTTCATTCGAAGTGATAAGGGATGTATTTGTAAAGGGTAACCAAGAGTGGACATTTACGGTGTTAGTGTGGAAAACACAAAAATATATAAGTGGAACCTGAGTTTTATTACATTAGTTATTCGTTAGCAGTATTTTAAGAACATCGTATTTCGGCCTATAAGACGTAGTTACGCGCCACCGCGAGGAAGGAATCTAGATAAAAAGCTAGTCGATGATAAATTTACACGCCTCATGTTCACGCCACACACATCCGCTTGATTTATAAAACAGAGCAAGATATGCCAGCCCTTTTTACACTCGTTTAAGTTCGGAGAGCGATAAAGTGTGATGTAAGGTTGTGTGGGAAGTGGATATCAGGTTTACACTCGAAACTTCTCTTTATACATCTTAACGCATAATGAATTAGTTATATTAAAAAAAACGTATTACGCCTAGGTTGCTTACAATTATAATAGCATTTTCGATTTTTTAGTGTAAATATCAAGATATGTAGTTCATGATGCCATATTGGATAATGTATACCTACCGTTCGATTAGAGACTGTACTCGTATTGACTGAATCAATTTATTTGACATAAATGTGAATTAAAATGTCGTATTTAATAATAGCATATACAACAAGTTATGAAATAATGTATATTTCATTTAGCTAGTTTCAACAATTAATGTTAAGAATCATAATAATACGTTGAAAAATAAAGAATAAAAACAGCAGCAAGGCAGAGAAAAGTGAAAGGTGCTATTTTAATAGATTGGAAAACAACAATTGAACAGAGTCGGCGACAACGGCCTTCCTGAACTGTCTCCATCATAAAGATAATTGTGGGCAATGATTAAACGATTCCGAAGCCACCGGGAGCCGTCTCCGCGGCGAGAAGATCATTTGAAATGTTATTATACTGCTATCATAATGATTAATTGGTAACAAAATGACAACCATCTTCATATTGTACGACTGGCAACATTTTTACTTTTAATAAATTAAGTCTCATATATTTATTCGGAATGTAAAGCTTCGTATTACGGTTTTAACCCCCGACGCAAAAAGAGGAGTGTTTAGCATACGAGTACTGACATAGTTACAATAGCTTTCATTAGCAATTGGTCACAAAAGTGATGAAAAATATGAGAAAGTGTCGAATTACATAACTACGAGTGGCTGATTTCACTGGATCATTGTTAAATGAATGAGAAAGTAAATAGATAGACTCATAAAATTCAAGTAAAGAAAGATAGTGTACCTTCGCCTTAGCTAACTTATATTGGATGTTTACTACGTGCCTATGGTATCATTAAATCACATGTTTGACTTATTATTTTTGACTTATCGCTGGGGATTTGGATCGATGGATGAACTCGCCGTGATGATCACCACGGTCCATTAGGTAAATAAATCAAAATATCGACAAAAAAAAATATAAAACCGCATATCGTGAGTACCTCTAACATATTAAAATGGTAAACAAATACTTTTAAAATGAGATAATCTTTATAATATATAAATTATATGGAGCTGCAGGCGGGTTAACAAAATTACAGAAAAAACTAACAAACTACACTTGTCACCGCGTACAGCATATTTTACCTAATTATTTATTATAGTACACATCGCCCACTCTTGGACATCTATAATCAACTTCATATGGAACAGGAGTTCAATCTGAAGGACAATACAGGACTAAGACGGTCGCTTCATATATACACAAATCAGCCGACATACAGTAAAAGTATCTTTCCTCGTGAATGTTTGTATGGCTGATGGATATCGTGACATGATGAGCCCGCACCTGTCGCGACGAGATTGCCGCATTCCCGAAGAGACACTAATGACGTCACCCGCCGGCAGCTGATGGAGGATAACTGGCTAACTCACATCCATCTTATTTTCGAGAGATAACGAGACCACGAGCTTATCAAGCATTCATACGGAAATATTAGCTTATTCATAAGTAGGTAAGATATAAAATAAAAATCGTAAAATGTCATTTCGCTAGTTAAGTATCTTGGTATCGTTTAAGTTCCGTGACAAATCCATCTACTTCGATCTTGCTTTAGTCTATACCTCTATACTTATATAGTAATACTAGCTGAGCCCGCGGTTTCACCCGCGTTTAAAAGAAATGTAACGTGACATACATTAACCGAAATTTTGTACCTTTAATAATCTCTGTTTTATTATTTTTAAATACATGTTTCCCGCACCCGTGCATTTTTCCGAGATAAAAAGTAGCCTATGTCATTTTCTGACCCTTAAGCGACTACCACTGTGGTAG
>MOOZ01000951.1:75592-88138 GCA_002930495.1 Cecropterus lyciades | reverse complement strand
GCGCCACTGAGCCCGATCTTCGATCTCTCCTCATCCAGTTCCTTCCCGTCATCCGGCGCAGATTCAGTACGTTTTGATAGAATTAGATATATAAATGTCTTTCCCGGAAGTTTAAGTTATCAAACAGTTATGAGAAATATAATAATATTAAAAAATGGGCGTAATATACAAGAAGTTAATTTTCATTTCCGTATCTTAACTACTTATTGTTGTTCTTATGAAAAACATCTTAAAGAAATCTGCTTTTAAATATTATTTACTAATTTATAGTTAGTCCAACTCCGCAGCGGTAGTGGTTTTCCATCAAATTCCGCAGCAAACATTTTTCCTTGGATAAGTTCTGTAACACCTGAAAAGAGCGGTAAGAAGAGTTTTCTCATATCTCGACACAAGCCAAGTGTACATTTCGACAACGGCACAAATCATTACAGATTATTTATATGTTTGTTAGCCAAATATATTTTTTAAGTAAATCTATCTATGTATATAAAAGCTAAAGGATGCTCACTCACTCACCTATTGACTAAACATCGCAGAACCAAAACTACTGAACATATAATCATGAAATTTTGACAATAGGTTCCTTTTATGACGTAGACGTTAGCTAAGAACAGATTTTCTGATATTCCACCCCTAAGAGGGTTGAATAGGGGATGAAAGTTTGTATGAAAGTCCGTCAAATTTGATGCAAGTTAAGTGAAACTTAGGATTTAGCTTTATGGTTTGATATAATGAAACATCTATTTCACCGTTTTTGAAAAATCAACCCTCTAAAGGGGTTAAATAGGGGTTGACAGATTTTCAGAAGTCCGCCAGTTTTGATGCAAACTCAATGAAACTTGATATTTGGCTTTATGATTTGATAAAATGAAACATATATTTAGCCGTTTTGAATAATCAACCTCTAAGGTGGAAAATAAAGGTTGCAAGTTTGTTTGAAAGTCCGCCAATTTTGATGGAAACTCAATGAAGTTTAGACTTGGGCGTTGTGGCTTGAAGTAATAAAATATGTATTTCACTGTTTTTGAAAAATCACCCTTAAGAGGGTTAAATAGGGGTTGACAGTATATTGATATTTAAAAATATTAGATTTTTCAGCACAATTTTTACTTTCAATACCTTGTAAATGGCTTAACCGATTTTGATAAAATTTGTTTAAGTACCAGCACCCGGAAACCTTCTTTCTAACAAAAAAACCACATCCAAATCGATTCACCCGTTTAGGAGCTACGTGTCCACAGACAGACACACAGACAGACTGACAGAAAGACACTCTCTTTTTTGCGTCGAGGGTTAACGAACTAAAATCAAAGATTTATTGGTTCCCAAACATTGTCTTCAGATGACGGCATGTTTATTTCATTGGATGTGCTCGGTGAACTGAACTCTCGCGCTGGAATGACTTCACGTAATGTCAAATACAGGTGTTTGAAATGTGAATACTCTCCGAAAATAGGACAAGAATACAAATGACTTAATAATACACTGCATTGTTTTGGCTGTGATGTTATAATTGGAATAAATGGTAGCTAATCGATACGTGCAGTCCAGATGTGAACTGGAAATACAAACTAGAATGAAACAAGATAAATCACAGGTGGGGGTGTTTATCATTACGTCTGCGTGTATACAACTTTTATAAAATATTTGTACATATTTATACAAACTATACAAATATAACTATACAAAGTTTGGTAAAAACTGATATTTTTGTTCACCAAAAAGAAATAATTTAAAAATTGTCGGTTTAATGAACGGTAAATAAATCGGTGAACATTAATTAAAAATGCATGTAATCGAACAAAGAACGTACTTCTTCCTCGAAGTCGATTCGAAATAAAGGAAGTTTGGATTTACTAGGTTAATAAATTCAAGAAATGTGTATTAACATAGGCAAACTTATAATGCTTTCAACTTTCATAGAAAAACTTGTTCTACTTATCGCTGATTTAAAGTGGCAATTAGATCTTAATATCAGATGAACTAGACATCTATGCGGCTACCGATAACATTATTCGTTATTTTCAACCAACTTCAAAATAGGAGGAGGTTTATTTATATATTTATATATTTAGACATACAAAAATCAGCACAATAAATACTATAGTAATAATAAGATGCCTTTATACATGCCAATTATAAGTATGTACAGCATTCTCGTAATTATATAAAGACATGTTATTGCTTATTGTAAAAATAATATAATATGATGTTAATTAATACGTATTTTGCTCAAATTTAAATTTCTAAATGTAAAAAAGTCACATCAGTTTAAAACTTACATAATGAGTTTTTAGTTTTTTTTTTAAAGCAAGACACGAATCATGGAATATATCGATGTCCTCAATTGATGTACGTGCTCGGTTGTATTCATTACATATTCTATACGCTGAAAATAAGTAACGTATTGAGGACACCAAACCACTGACGCGAACTTCATTGGACTGCGAACCAATGAATTATAAAGAATAATTTTTGTTTTTGGTGACAAAAAACCTTTGGAGTTTCTTTTTAAAAAACCTATAACGTCGATATGTCCTTTAAATTTTAGTTCACTGTCTATAATCACTCCTAAATCGCGGATTTTATCTACTCGTTTTAGTGTATCAATAGGAAGATTCTTCCGTCAATCTTTTTCTAGAGAATTTAATATAAAAAGATTTATTCGTATTAAGAATCATACCATTTAAATGGCACCACACGCTAATTCTACATAAATCGCCCTGAATAAGTTCTATATTATAAGTAGAGCTGACTGTATTATATATTTTTAAATCATCAGCAAAGAGACAATACTGACAATTAGTGATTTCTGGTGTTATATCATTGATGAATGCAGAAAGGAGGATGGGAGCTAAATGGGACCCCTGTGGCACACGTGGCATACTGTTTAATAATCATGTGATGTGTAACCGTCGACTACCACAAACTGTATCTTTGCCAGATAAGATCTAAACCATTGTAGTAGAGATCCATTGATCCCATATATATAACTTGTTTATGAGATGTATATGAGTAACTTTATCGAAGGCGCTAGAAAAGTCCATATCGACAGCGTCAACTTCATGACCTATGTCCACTTCTTTGCAAAGATAAGAAGTCACTAAATTAGTTTCAATAGAATGTCCTTTTCTGCACCCATGCTGGTGCTCAGAGATACAATTATTTAAATGCCGTGTGATGATGGGACAGACAAGCGATTCAAACAATTTCGACATACACGATAGTATCGATATAGGTCTGTAATTATTGACATTTCTGACGTATTCCTTTTTGAATACTGGGACAATCTTGGCCCTTTTCCATGTGTCATTAAACACATCCTCTCCTTCCCTCCACTCCTTAAGCGACCGGTTAAATTGACAATGGTAACGCCAGTTACGCGGGGGGATGTCATCAGGGCCAGCTCCCTTAAATATATCGAGGTCTTTAATAGAGTGTGTAACGTCACGTTCTGTTATTTTTAAAGAACTTTAAATGGACTCAGTAGTCATTAAGTTTAAGTCATCACCTAGTTCATGTCTGCTAAACACGAATGAAAAATTGTCTGCAAACATTTTTGCAATTTGCAGCCCAGTATTTGCTATTCTACCACCCTGACACATAACTGCTGGAATAGTCGATTTTCTATGTCGTCTTTCCTTGATAAAGCGCCAAAAGCTTTTGGGATTTTTAATAATGTTGGACTCAAGCGTTTTCTTGTAATTAAGTAGGTTATCTGTGAGTTTGCTTATGGGCAGGTTCACGTAGCAGTTCACATTCAAACAAGTCACGTGGATTGTTATATTTCTTACAATTATACCTTTTTATTTTTTTCTCTAATTATTTTTAATAATGAATTACTAAACCACGTAGGATATTTATTATTTTTGGGTTTTGAGAGTGGAGTGAAAGAGTCAATAGCCTCACTTAGAAATCTATGAAATATATTAGTCATTTCATTGACATTAAAGCAATTTCCCAATTCAGCGTATATACGAATATAATTTGCTTTTTTAAAATATGTACGGTCGAATTGAGTAACCTCCTACTGTCGGTTAAACAAGGATGAGAAATACAATTGAATACATTACTTTTTTATAGCAAAACTATCAACCTATACGATATTAATTACATCTGATGCTAGGGAAATCTTTTAAACTATGTATGAGTATGTATGTTCGAGTATTGTCACTACAATTACGATGAGGATTCACCATTTAATAATAGATGAACCATTTAGTAATTGACAGCGTTTTTTTAATATTAGTACATTACTGGCTTTTCAAGTTCAACTGTTACATTTATAGAGATGGAAGGACACACTGGCTTCAAAGTGAAGTAGCCAGTAACACTGTTTATGCTGATCGATATCAATAACTTTCATTATTTCTTCATGGTTACCACACATCAGGACCGGAGGCTAACATATAGATCAAGTTTTAAGCGTTTTATTAGCGTTTGTAATTAACTTATAAACGAAAAAACTTGATAGAAAGAAATGAGTGTAACCAGCTCATAAACAGTTTAACGTTACGATCACAGCAGGGCTTTATTAAGCTTTGCGCAAGGTTTACGATGCTCATGCATGTACTCGTATGTAAGGTAATGTAACTGGATATGCACACAGACGACTTCATCTAAGGGAATATAGCAGCACATGATAAGTATACTAATATTAATATTAATTATGAAATCTTTATAAAGATAACATTCTACATTCATATTGGAATACCATAATGTTGCCCTGTTGCAGTGGTCTTATTTCAAATGTAATTAAAGCGAATAAATAGTGTAACAAGAATAGTTCAATAAAATATATATATTGTGTATAATCCGTAAACATTTTTAAATATCCTGAACTTAAAATATAGGTAATATTAAAGAGCTCATACGTCCGTCTCAACATTGTTTAAGCCTTACTCTGTCAGTAGTGTTATAAAGCGATTGCGACCTCATTTATCAATATCGCCGCTGACAGCGCTCGCTGCTTTAGATTAGTGAGGTGTTTCATCGCCGCCGAGCGACGATAAGGTTTTTAACAAATGGTTGAGATGAAAATTCTATTGTGACGATTTACTCTATTACAATGAGGTTTTATGGACATAATTGCGGATCTATAGCCATCGCTATTTTATTCTATTTCCAAATAAATGTCTTAAAATCGGCTTAGCATTGAGATATTTTTATTATGATAAGTGACCCTTAATTTAATACATGTTTTATGACTTCGACAATCCCGATCATCCCGATCTTTCCGTAATAGAGTGTACATACTGTGTCCTGTTATACAACTATATTTCTCTTCACCGTTAGAAGTAAGAAAGACACAAGCAAAACAAAGTTTGTGTCCGAGGCACGACTGGAGTTTACTCTCCTTACTCCTCCTTACTCCTTAAGTAGGTCGGATTGTCTAAACATGCGCAATAAAATTAAATTTTAATTATTTAAATTAAAGTTTCACTTGTTGTAAACAGTGCCAAACCCGACCTTGAGATAGGACTAAGAACGAAAACAGGCACATTACTCTATGTTAAACCTTCATGGCTGCGGGTAAAACATTGTGCGTTTTGGCAAATGTAAGGCAGGGTAGTAATGGTAGCGTGGTTATGTATGAAACCAGAGTATGGTGTATCTAAGATCGAAACATCGGTAATAATCAAACAATAACAGACTGCCTATCCCGAGAAATTAATCATAAACAAAATGTATCGATTCCGTAATAATATCGGTCTCAAATCCTATTAGAACTTTTACAGAAAAGACAAAGAAATAACGAAAAGCGAATTGTATTGTAAGCTTCTAACCAATGTAGCAGGAATATTGCGAATATTTGGGCATGTTCGCTCAACTTCACAAGATACTTTTCGTATATATTATTTCCCTAGAAAGCTTTTCAAGTATTGTAAACTGTAAAATGTACTTTTAATATATTTTCGATTTGTATTAAATGAATATAATATTGCGTGGGAACTCCGAATCTTTGAAATGAAACAATTATTAATTACCATATTTTAAATCAATATATTGATTTAGCTTTTTAATCCTTTGAACTCAGCAATTACTGATAGTGACTCAGCGATTCCTTATTAAGGAAATTTATTTGTCGTGGAACAAACTACTTAACGTCTATCATTACCATCCATCTGTCAATGTATCAACTCAAACTTCAAACAAATTTAGTGCTGAGTACTGATAAGTAAGCAACCCCTCAGATGTCGGTCACTCGGGTTTATCCGTAGTTACCACACCACATTGCTGTTTCACAGGGCACGTGTATTCTCTTGCAATGATAAGGGGTAAAAATCATAATTCATCGCGTTATTCTATTCGGATTAGTACATAAGCACCCTTTACAACTATTTTTTCGAACTTTCAGTGATAGTACTTTTTAATAAACGAAAATAGAGGTCTGGGAATCAAACCTCGTAACGCTATAAGGAATATTTTTAGAAAGATATTACATTCTTTGACATGGAAAAGTAAAGTCTCAGTATTCCAGGCTAATATCAGATAGCAAATTATATTTAACAACCCAATTTTAAATGTAACCAAATCCCTAACAGCCTAAAAGCTGGCCACTTATCAAATCAGTCTGGCTGGAGCACCCTCTGCGCTCGCTTGCTAATACCATCAAAGCGGCATTACGATACGGGTATCAAATACCATTTTCCATTTGCCGATAGAAAATTGCTTAGAGTATAAAAAAATTAAAAGGCTTAAAATATCTATTTATTTAGTTTAAGCTCCTAGAATAGATATCCACGATAAAAGATTAAAAAGTTCTTGATAATCCAATACCAATGGAGTATTAAATTTGTTTTTTTTTTTACCATTTACCTATTTTTTATCACGAATTACGATCAAAATTATATTTTTGTACATTTTATCATTGTTGATAACACTCTCACCGTTAAATATATAACTATTATACTGTTAAATGTATAATTATGACGGTATCATACTTAACTACTTTACCGCTTTGCAAACGCAAGCGTAATATTACGCTCGTGTCGATATTCTCGAACAATTTGAGATATTTCAGCTGTGTCGTGTAAACATGGTAACAAGAATCCTGTTTTGTGAATGCAGTTTCCTAAGACAAGAGTATGCCGATGTTTTTTTTTTTAAATCAACAAAATACGGTTAAAAAACCTCAGAAAAAGAATTTTCGTTTTATAAATAAATGATTTGAACAATGATGCATACTGATATAGTATATTTGGAGGCTGAAATTATCGGATATGTTCGGATCGAACGAAAAGCCTTTACAACTTAGAGTAATGAAATTTCATTGATTCCTATATAATAATAAAGTTACTTGACAACTCAATTTTTAATAGAAGAAGCAATAGCAAAATTTAATAAAATCAAGCTCTATCTAAAATGGTGGAATTTATTGCCTTTGTTACTTACTGTGATCCTTGTCTCTGTGACAGACTTAATTTAATAAGCATTAAGCAACCGACGACAGCTTAGTGTTTATTTAATTATTTGTAAAATGCTTCACAAAAGAAATTTCTAAAAATGTTTAGAAGCAGGTTTTATTAGATTCTCGACAGTGATACTAGAGAGGCGTGCTTCTCTGTGTAGCAAATTAAACTGTAATGACTTAAAACGACTCGGGCCCTGCGGCGACGAACGGGAACGGGCCACTTGCACGATATTTATTGTATTTGTTTCTATTCAAACCTTACGGCAATACCGAAGTTCATGGCTTCGGACGTTTATATAATGGGTGTTAAATGGACATTAAAGACTCTTTTATATGAATCATGCCCTCATTCGACCTTTAGAAGCACTGCCCTGAATATTATAGTAAAATGTTATTTAACAAGTATATTCGGGGTTAAATCAAACAATATACGTTTAATGGCAGAATAAGTAACCGCCCGCAAGTTGTTCATTTCTAAAAGGCTTATCCTACAAGGCAACGGCTTATCATATTTCATAAAATGTCATATCTTAATATGATTTAGTAATGTAACATATTTAAACACTTTGCTTTCGTCTTCTCACTTGGTTAAATACTCACACAAGAGTTTAAACGTTGACAGCCAACTTTTTTCATTTCGATGTTTTCAACTGAATACTGAGTTGAGTTCGCTCTCATTAAATTATGTATCTGTCTAAAGATTTGACGATCGAGTGTCTAGATGTCAAGATAGACTTCGCGAAGTATTTAGTAAGAGAATGGGCGGTAAATGCCTTGCTTAGCTTAAAATTTAGTTTCAAATTTATACAAACTGATTACACGTGTCGTTTCGCAGAATAACCTAACTAGATTATGGAGTGAAGTTACTCAACAAAATATGTTATTCATTTCTTACGTACGTTAAAGTACATCGGAATCTCGTAGTGGACGAAGAAAGCATTCACGTAGTTTCTATCGTCCGTAGTCATCAGCAGCCAACTCTTAGTAGTCTGGAGAAAATATGCCGTCTATGTTGTCCGTACGTCAATATAATTTCTTATGTAGTGTACCCAAAACTATTATAAATGAGTTTGGTGAGCCGCTTCCCGTGTGTCACGCGATGATAACACGCAAAGGTCAGTCGCGTGTCCCGGCGCGGGCGGTGTAATAAACATATCAGAACTCATTCCCCATCGATTACAAGTATCGGTATTATGTTATATTTTATAGCAATATTTTAATTTATATAACGCTTAATTTACAAATGATTGTAACCAATCGTTTCGTAATTATCTACACCAATAAAATGTATGAAAATACTCAATAACGACCTTAAAATAATTTAACAAATTTAATGAGCATGCTACAGTAAGACTGACCATTGATTATTGGGTACTAGACCGCTTGAGCTACTAAAGTAGTGGTTAACGCGACTACCAAAATTGACAATGTACCTACGCCTCCAAACAGCGAGGGCTTATGCAACATTTTAGTAGCTTAGCAACTAACACTCAAGCGGTCAACGGTTAAATTAACTTTTTAATTGCTAAAATGAAAGTGTAACTAATTAATACTCAACTCCCGCAGGTACACACCGTGTGTCGACGTCGCGGCGTCGGCTTATGAGCAAACGTTCATCACTCACAAATGCATATTGCTTTGCTGCAAGACAAATACGAAATAACTCAGTACTGTAGCCGTATTCATCGTATTGCAGAATTATGAACGTGATCATTTGAACAGTTAATGAAAATAAGTAGTAGAAATAGTAACTGTTACAAATAATCATTTTTACCCAATTTAAATACTTGCAGATGCGTAATTGTCAAATCTTCCTATTGTACATTAGAATTATCAGCCAAAAAAAAATATTTTAATTTGACCGGCAATTTCATAGGTAAATACCTAATATAATATATTGGCTGATAATCCTAATTTCAATTTAATTTTATTTTAAAAACGGAATTATTTTTTCTAAAATCGTCATTTGTTAATTGTTAATTTTTTTCATCGCATTCGAACATTTTTCGTCATCATGGATACGTTAAAAATTCGAATAATTATGGAGTATGAGAACCGTTGTAGCAACAAAGCGGCACAAACTACACGCAACATCAACGACGTTTACGGAGCGAACACTTCAAACGAACGCACCACCCGTTATTGGTTTGCCGCTTCCGTTCTGGAAATTTTTACTTAAAAAATGAACCCCATGGTCATCCGAAAACTTTGGTCGACAATGACGAATTAAAGGCGATTGTGGAAGCTGATGATACTTAATCTACGGCTGAATTAGCAGCAGCTTTCGACATTCGCATCAAAACAATATTGGTCCATTTGCGTCAAATTGGTAAGGTGTAAAAGCTTGACAAATGGATGCCCCACTAACTGAATGATCTCCAGCGCGAAGTACGCGTCGCGCTTGCACTGCTCAACAGGCATACAAATGAAAGAATTCTGAACCGCATTTTTACTTGTGACGAGGAATGGATCCCTATGAATGCCCTAAACGAAAACTTACCTGTATATAAGTAATGTTCACTTTTTAGTGGTCTAACTTGGGTGTAATTCATCACAGCTGCTTACCAAACGCGCTGAGCATTACTGTAGATGTGTACTGTGAAGAACTGAACACAATGATGGAGAAGCTCGCACGTTTCCAACCAGCTTTGGCCAATGTTTCGGCTCCACCACTCCTGCGCGACCTAATACTGCACAGCACACGGTCTCCAAGCTAGAAGAGCTGGGGTTGGAAGTTCTCCGTCAGTACTCACCAGACCTTGCGCCTACAGACTTCCACTACTTTTTCCAGAATTTTGATGACTTCTTGGCGGGAAAAAAATCAATACCCGAGAGGCAGTACAAAATGCCTTTGAAGAATTTGTTGCCTCCCGTCCAACTGATTTCTTCAAGAAGCCAATGCGTTGGCAAAGATGCATAATCAATGCATCTTTGCCAACGCATTGGTATGGGTTATGTTTATATGGATTGCTTTGTTTAATAGAAATAAAAAATATAGAAAAAAATACGCTTCATTTATTTCATGAAAAACGGCAATTTCATAGGTAAAGACCTACATATTATTAATTTAACTCTAATTTATTGAAGAATAGATTATTCCTGCGGCTCCACCCACTTCGGTCACGTTTACCACGATAATGATTATATGTTAACCCAGGTCAGCTATCACCTTAAATCTGACCAGATTTTTTTTTGCGTGAAAGAGTAAGAAACACTCCTCAATTTTCGCATTTATTATTTTTTCAGAGAGCTTCAGTTCTCGAAGGTGTTTGAAACGTACGAATGCACTTGATCAGTGAGCTGAGTTTGAGTAGTGAGCGATCATCTAAACTCTAAATATTGTTATTCTGTAATGTGAATGATGAATATAGATGATTATTTTACGTTTGACGTTTGTGTATATGTCATTCTGAATGTTCACAGGCATCTAGAAATATTTTATTCCGAAGTTCAGTAAAATTAAATCATTTTCAATAATCGTATAATTATATATCTAGTACTCTCCTCGGTAGGTTTACTTTAAGAAAACTAAACTTTGTAATACAATGTTTTCCGTACTAAACTAAGCATAGCCTGTATTAGGCTATAAATTATGAAACGAGGCACAACATTTATACGCGGCGTCACACGTCGCTCATATCTCACGCGCGCTTCGGCCGCAGCCGGCCGACCGCACTGTCTTTACAACATTATGTATGTATATCGACCATATTGTTACTACTACAAGCCATTAGACACGTGCCTATGTTCGGATATAAGGGTCCTCAAAGCCTCTAAAAGCAGTAGGGCAGAGAGGCTTTTATATCTGAAATTGGGCTCAGTTTAATTTATTATTAGCGATATTGGAGCATTGATTCCATTAAGGAAACCTGCGTACAAGTAGGGAAGGGGATTTTGGTTCATCCATTTTTTTAATATTATAGAATACAAAATCACTACAATAAGGGTATTTAATATATCGAGTTAGAATATACATACTATTGTTTGACTGGTGGTGGAGCTGATACAAGATTTTCAATTTATTGCGATCAACTGGATGTTCATTTACTGCTTCAAATATATAAGTAAATGCATATGTGGAAGTACCAATTGAAAAAAGGTAGCTGTTGGTGTACGTGTTAGAAAAAGAGTCGTAAGAAATTGGATAATATCAAAATGATGAAATCCAGCTAAATGGCGTTTCATTGTTTGAAGGCGCTTGGGAATTATTTGTTCGAAGCGTTCCGCAAAGATGTTCAAACAATGGAGTGGAAAATTACGCTCTTATTGGAATGCCCAGTTAGACGGCAAGTAATGGCGTTCATATATTTGTACACTTCACTGTACACTGCATAGTTTCTTTCGTACAACATTAAGTTAGAGTAAAACTAAGTAAATTTTTAACTAATGGCAGCTTGACAAAGAATTTTCCGTTGCGACATTGTTTAATTCTAATTTGAAATAAAATAATATCAGCGCGTGTTCGGTATTGTGTTTACTAATTCTAAAATTTCAAACCTTATCCACCTTCTAATACCTACCTAGTAATATAACTTCACTCATGGCACATATTATTGTATTTCAAATATCGTTATATATTATTACGAAAAGAAAATTCCCTTTTAAACGGGGGACCCGCGCGAAAGTGTATGAAATATTGCATCATTGAAGTTAATTAGTGTAATTTTAAATATACATGTTCCATATATCTGCATTTTTTATCTATGTGATGATGTATATGGTATGAGTTACAAATTAATTCATTGTTAACGTTTATAAACACTTATCTTACGTGCCCGTATTATGTACAACAACGTCGCGGCGGGGTACCGCTAAGTATAGAGACTATACACGGGGCAAATTCGATATCGAATGTTGTAATGCGTTACTTAACAACCACTGGCAGGCAGGGGAATGAAACTTTTTTGTTATTGAAGTTATAATCCTTTAGGCGAGTTATGAAAAAATTATGAGAGTGAAATTTCAAGATTCGTCACACGAAAGTTACAGTATGAAGTTGCAGCGGTTGCAATCTCGAAACAAAAGCTACCAACAACATAGAAATAGAACCTCTATTAGTCACGCAAGTTGACACCATCGTCGCCTCTGTTCACTGTTTTCATATTCATAGTATTTATCCACATGTTTCTAGT
>MOOZ01000951.1:0-14989 GCA_002930495.1 Cecropterus lyciades | reverse complement strand
TATTCTTTTTTATGAATCAAGTTATGATAAAATTTCATCCGATTTTACACGCTTTTTTTTGACCGTTTGATAGAGAATGTGGATTTAGACACCTTTAATTGTAATAAAATTGGAATTATAAAATTGGTATTACTTATGTATTGAATATCAATTGACTTAAAGAAAATAAAACTTGAAACTAAAGAGTAATTTCTTTTTATATTCACGTCAAATATTTATTATCTACAATGAAGTACTCATATGCTTTGGACGGATCACGATTTTACTCGCATTTTAATCTGATCAATGCCGTAGATTAACCAAAACATTTAAGAAATAGCATTTGCATCATGACTATGGTTTTTTTTAACATCAAAAACGTTTTTCACAATAAATCTCCATTTTTACTCAGTTACATATTTGTGTTACAAAAACAGAGAAAATATCTTTTAAAATAACCAATTAAAAGTTTTATTTATTCGATTTCAGAGTACATATATATTTATGTAGCAATTGACATTTGCTTGTAACTATAACTTAATTACTTTATGCACAAAGTTTACTACTCTTTAAAAATAATACAAATTCAAATTAGAATTTCTAATTCGAATTCAAATTCAGATTCAAATACAAATTCAAATTTAAATTCGTTTTATTGCAGGAATTTCTTAATAAAACATTATTTTTTCTTTATATGTTCTACTCGCTCGGGTGTCCAAATAAGATTTTAATTCCATTTGAATATATAGCAAATTAAATAAAACTCTATGTTACATTTTTTCTATTTCCAAACGCTAACTGACTAAATTTAACAGAAATGAAGAATCTAAGGATCGCGAAGCTTAGTGCTTATTTGATTACTGTCTGTTTGTAAATTGCTTCATAAAATGTTGCAGATTTTATTAGATTGTCAACAGTAATACTAGTCATTCGTATTCCTGCAATAATCACTCACAAAAGCGGGGTGGCGAATAATCTTCATCACTTTGATTTTAGGATACATTACAGCTATTCATTTCATTTTATTTCCTTTTAAACTAATTTCCATTTTGTCCTTATTGCTTGTCTTCCTTATAAAAAAATATTAAAGATGGGTAGAAGAATTTTTTGTTTGACACCTGTTTGATCTTACGTACAGTCTTCGGAGTTGCGCTCGGAAATGGTCCGGACTGAAAATCAGTGCTGTGCATTAATCTCTGCTTTTACTGAGCTCCGGTACTTATTTCATAGACCAGACATTTTATTATGCTTTAGCAATTTTAATTAGATAATTTATTTTATATTTGTTATAATTTTTTATTTGTGTCTAGCTGGGACGCTGTGTCTCCCTAAGTGTAGTGTAGCTTGTTATCTGACTCTGTGTACCAAATTATGTTCAATCTATACATAATTATAATAAAATAGTAGAAGACTTCAATTCTGTACATTGATTAAAAACTAAAAAAAAATACATCCTAGGTCCTACAAACAAGTAATACAAGCAAAAAAAAACATTTTAAATTTCCTGTCTGTCTGTTTGCCGCGTTAACTTTGCTTTAATTTTGTTATAATGTTATTAGTCCTCGGCAACATATAGGCTATAATTTATTTTGAATTTTATTATGTAGAGTATGTGTTATTATGTAGAGTATCTTAAATATCGGGTATAGAGTTTAAAGCCAGCGCCATCTATTGATAAGCTGTCAAAGTACACTTTAACGTATCTTTAAAACATTAGAGAACGAGTAACTTGGTACCTATAGCTAGGGTATAGCATTTTTTTTTCAAAATTCCAGAATATGAATTAATATGATTTTTTTTATGAATCTACGGCTTTATTTTTCTAAGAAGACAAAAACATACTAACTACAAACAATTCAGTATTTTTTTCTTTTCCTATATCTAATTTTAATCTTTTATAAATATAAAAGCGAAATGATGCTCACTCACATATTGATTAAACATCGCGCAACCTAAACCGCTGAAGATAAAAACATTAAATTTGACTGCATTTGTAAATTTGTTACAAGTTCCTTTTGTTCAAATATAATGAAATGTCTATTTACCATTTTACTGGACAATTGGTTGTCCAATTAAATTAAATTAAATATGGGAAATTAATTTATATCAATTAAATATGGGAATGAGGTTTGTTTTAAAAGTTAAACTATATAATATGTAATATAAGTAATGCGGTTCTACCTTGATATGTCGTCAACACATTATTATCTCACTGCTGGGCACGGGTCTTCTCTCAGAATGATATAGTTTTAACATAGCTCAGCGAACTGGCCAACTGCAAATTGGTGGACATTACACACATTTGAGAACGTTGTATTCCTTCGCCGTAAATAAATGATTAATTTCTAATATGCAAATCTAATATATAAAATTCTCGTGTCACTTGAACTTGAATCCTTAGCGTGATTGTCGGCCAGGGTGGAGAATCGGCCAACATCTATTTTTCATCCCCCTAAATGTTAAGGGTAGTCCACCCCTAAATTTTTTTTTATTTTTAGGCAAAATTTTTTGTTTTTATTTTTTTATGACACAACATACAAAAATACATACAACCCTAAATTTTTACCCTTTTATCACCAACCCCTATCATTTATTTCCATTTTAGTAATTTAATCATTTATATGGCAAAACAACGTTTGCCGGATCAGCTAGTTATCTTATAAAAATCAGAGGTACGTGTCTGGGATACGAATATCGGACCTTCCGATTGAGAGGACGAGTTTCAATCTTTTTGCTAACATTGCTCACGATATCTATCCTTATATTTTTTATGGGTGAGACAAGGACTAAGAAATGATTTTAGGAACTTCACCATGAACGAGTTAAAAAGAGGTTTCAAGGGTCTGAATCGTAGTCTGGTCTAATCGAAGAAAGTAACAAGTAATATTTCTATGTGTAGTCGAAGAGTGGGGCGTCGAAGGAAAATAAATTCTCCTCCTTCTAATTTTCTGCAGGGGCTCTCACCGTCGTGTTTTTATAGGCCTCGAAAACGCATATATGCATACACGCATATATCAAGGAGTTAAAATTTGGAGTTTAGAAGAAGCGTAAAATTATAGATTTAGGCTTTTTGGTCCAAATAAAAAAATATTATTTCTTGGGAAAAGTTACCTTAGATGTAAAATAAGGATTGAAATTTACTATGGGCAGCAGTGTCTTACTGTGTAGAACTAACTGCGGTCACCATTACTCATGATGGGCGCGGTGGGGAGGCCTATGTCTGCTGCTGAGGCTGAGGCTGCTGGAACATGCAGCTGGTCCCAGCAATTGATATCAAAAGTCTCCTGGATGCATGGATTATATTATAGTCTACGCGAACGAAGTTGCTAGTATTTTATATATTTATTTTGTGTTGTGTCTTAAACTGTGAAAAAATATTTTATCTATCTATCTATCTATCATTCGTCCTTCTCGGTGTAGGAAATTAAATTGTAATGACTTGAAACGATATTTATCTTATATACCATTCTTTCTTTATAATCCTGGTCACGGGAATGCCAAGGTTCATTATTTCAGGTTTTTTGTTAAAGGGTTAAAATACGTAATTAGTCTATCCAACCTAAATCCAATGGTTGGATAAACTAAATAACATTAGCATGCAAAAACACTGATCTTTGATAAACAGCGCTACCACGCATATCTCTCTAACTATCATTTAAGTGCCATCTTCAAAACG
The DNA here is from genome assembly GCA_002930495.1 of Cecropterus lyciades. Classification (NCBI taxonomy): domain Eukaryota; kingdom Metazoa; phylum Arthropoda; class Insecta; order Lepidoptera; family Hesperiidae; genus Cecropterus; species Cecropterus lyciades. Next base: position 11,334 of record MOOZ01000951.1, on the reverse strand, counting down.
TTTTTTGAGTGCATCTATGAGTTTTGAATGAATGTAACAAATTATATTTTGATATCGATTTTATAAAATGTATTTCTCTAGCAAAACTTTCTACGACTGAGTGACTCGCTGCCAAAATGGACTTCGTCAAGTTCTTAGCGGAACTGGACGGTAAATGGGTCACAAAATTTAGTTTCAAAGTTATACATATTGATTACACGTGTTATTTCGCAGAACAACCTGGTTCTTATTAAAATTCTTGAAATACATATTCCAAAGAGATTTCATTCACTCCATACGTAAATATAAGAATATAGCTTACCCGTTGTAAAGCTGTTTCTGATATAAATCAACATTGAGCCAATATCGTGGAACACTAACAGAGTAGTAGTTAAATAGTCTCTATTTCGCATAATAAACAGCAACCAACACAAGGCAAGAGAAGTCAAACTAAATGATAAGGTTGATTGTACCTCGTTATATTAAATTTTCTATATAGTTTACCCAAAACTATTTTGAATTAGTTTGGTTTGCCGTGTCACGTGTATGTGTGTATGTGTACGTGTTGATAATAACACGCAAAGGTCAGTCGTTTGTCCCGCGCTGTTATGAACGTGTCGGCACCCACCCCAATTATTACACCCCGAAGTAGTTTATGTCTTAATGTAGACCGGCAATTAATCAATTAAATGAACGTCATAACTAACTTATATTACAAATCATAGCATTTTTAGGGATCCTTATATTATATGTATCTACAATAATAGTTTAACAAATACCATTACAAAGAATAACCTTTGAATCGCTAGAACTGAAGCATGGTTAGTTAAAACTCAGCTCCTGCAGCTACACACGGTAGGTCGGCGCCGGCGTCGCGGCGCCGCCTTGTGAGCAAACGGTTAACTCACCGGCTATCACAAGTGTGTTTTGCTTTGCTGCAAATACGAAATAGCTCAGTACTATAGTCGTATTTATCGTCTAAGTTATGAAAAGGGAACATAAGTAACGTAATCTAAGTATTGTATGGTTTGTGAAGAATAGAACAACATATTAGCTCAACATATTTTGTTACATTACAACGATAAATCTACATAATTATGTCGTACAAGTATATGAGCGCCGACTTCAGAACTATGTACTGTGTATGTAAGAAACCAACATATATTTAAATTATTTTTTTAATTTTTTGTGGTATAGAAGTCGGTTTCTATTTCTTGTTAAAAAAAATTCACGCTTTTTAGTGATGTTACACTTATATTTGTATTCACATAATATCATTAATTTTGCTTCGTAAATATAAATTTACACGAGAGCATAAATTTAAACATAAATACAAACTTAAATTGAACTTCCAGCATAAATTTGATATTTAGTCCTAAGCCATGACTAATAAAACTTCTGTAAATTACATAGAAGTGAATAAATGCTACGTCTGTATTTATATGAAAAGGGGGCACCCGCCCGCAGGGCGCTGCCGCGCCCTGCTTCCTTAGTTTTATGTTTTCTATTATGTTCCAACCTAACCTAATCCATCCAATATAAATCCCTACAGCTCGATAAGTCGAGTTGTAGGATTAAGATCCTAAGTTATAAATAAGAATGGCAGTACTCTGTAGATATCATTAGGTTTGAGGAGTTGAAGTTCAAAATGTTCATCTTATATTTCTGCATAGTAATCTTACTGCATATACTAAAGCACCAAATGGCCAACTTCTATAGTCTAGGTTCGAAGTACTCCAGCATCATCAGAGTTGAAGAGCTGAAGGTCCAAATTGACGACTCATGTCTCTGCTTAGGAATCTTATTATATATATCCGTAAGCACCAAATGGCCAACATTAATGGTTTAAGCCTGCAGTACTTCCGCATCATCAGGATTGAGGAGTTGAAGGTCAATTTTTTCATCGTAATCTCTGCTTATCAATCTCATTATATAATATATTCGTTAGCACGAAATGGCTGACTCTTATCACTTAGGCTTGCAGTACTCTGCATCATCAGGTTTAAAGAGTTGAAGGTTAACATTTTCATCTTATATAACTGCATAGTAATCTTACTGCATATACGTAAGCACTAAATGGCCTACTACTATGGTCTAGGTTCGAAGTACCCCTGCATCATCAGGGTTGAGGAGTTGAAGGTCAAATATTTTATAGTATGTCACTGCTCAGTAATCTTATTATATATTCGTAAACACCAAATAGCTAACTTCTTTGTTTTTTGGCTAGCAGTACCCCTACAGCATCAGAATCGAGGAGCAGAAGGTCATATTTTTCATTAAATTATGTCATCCTAAATACCAAATGTTTATCTTAAGTTTCATGATAATCATATCAGTAGAAGCTTAGTTATTCGTCCATTTGTCGCAAACATATATATTGCAAATTCAAGACTTATACGTTTTTCTCATGGATGCCCTTGTCAAAACTGAACCAAATTAAAATAGGACCCAACAGGATGCACCAGCTTTCAAATTAAAAAAAAAATGTCAAAATCGGTTCATCCTATCCACAATTTTCGATGTATCAAACAGAAAAATACAGACGAATTGAGAACCTCCTCCTTTTTGGAAGTCGATTAAAAATGTAACCTAATCTTAATATAAAATGTCACACAACGATCCAAACTTAAATATAACCGTAAAAGAAATATTGTGAGCAAACAAACAGGCTTTGTTGTAAACTCTCATTCTTCCTATTAATTCCCATAAAAGTTTACGTAGGTGCGTGAAATTTATTATGCACTTGTCTGGTGTGCTGGGTCGCGATACGGTACCGGGCCACGAGAATAAAATACGAGTTCAGCATTGTCTTTTTGTGCTATTACTATCCATGTATATAATTATATAAAATATTTTGTCCTGAATGACTGACTGACGGATCATCGCACAGACTAAACCGCTGATCGTAAAAATTTGAAACTTGGAAGGTGTGTTTTTTGTATGACGTAGGCATCCGATAAAAAGGAAGTTTCCGAAATTCGACCTATAAGGTTGTGAAAAATGGGGGCAAAGTTTGTATGGGACAACGTGATTCCTTGGTTCAATTTACCTCAAAATTTGCATAAACATTCTTTAACATAATTGATGGAAGATATGCATGTTATTTTAGTGAAATTCATAGCCTAACGGGGGTTAAAAAGGAGTATAAAGTTAATTTGATATCAATACTTCTTAGTGTTTTTGGTTTAAGTAACATTTTATTTTGACACATGTTGAAAACTCAAACATGTGTCACAATAAAATTAAAATGTATTTTTAGGGTTTTCGAAGCCCTAAATAGATCTTTACAAGATATTAGGAATAATAATTGTCAAATGGAAGGAGGTACTGTATAGTTAGCAGGCGATTACTGGCAGACTTTACCAGTAGTGCCCAGAGGAACGCGAACGTTAACAGAAGTTAAAGCGTGCGTGAAGTGATCTCATTTGTGGTCTTCAGTGACAAAACTGAGCCCTATCAAAAAAATGAAAGTCCATCTTAAGGAAGATGTTACTGCCGGTCAGTTTTCAAACCAGTTACTTAAAATAGGAAATGGTGATTCCCGGAACTGTATAATAATATAATTCCCCCTGCAGAGTTAGGTACAATTGTTTCCACTGTAGAAGTAGTAGTGTAGTTAGGGGAGACCTATATCGGATATATAGACGGATCGATAGATTATATTATAGGCTGCGCAAATGAATTCGCGGATATTACTAGATATTAATAAACGTAAAAGAAAAGTAGGCGAGTTGGTTTTGAATTAAAAACTTTTGGCGGGTCATAATTTGGAAATATGAAAACAAACGAACGTGATAAATATTGGAAAACGATGGTCAAAAACATTCTTATTCTAAACTAGCAGATCCCCGCGGTTTTACCCGCGCTTAAAAAATGCCTGATAATGTGAATGATTTGGTGAATTGAGTTTCTGTATGGGAGTGGTGCCCCACCCTCTCCCGGTTTAGAAGGCTTCTAAAAAGGATGCCCATAAATAAGTCCAAAACTCGACATGAAAGGTCCTGCTGTTTCATAATTTTATCATCACTCCCCCCCTAAAAGGTCACCGTTGGACTTAATTACATTATTTTCTATATTACGTAAACTTTGTTCCTAGCATTTCTCAAATTTTACAAATGCCCTTGATTTACTTAAAACAGAATGTTAAGATATTCACCAATTTTAACAAAATATATTTTTTTATATCAACTAATAAGCAGCTAAAATATGTCTTTACTTTGCAAAATTTCAAATTTGAGAATGTAAAATAAGCAAACTAATTTAGGCACTGCAGTCTCTCGTGTTTTTACTTTCCGGCTTTATATCTGCACATGTGGATAAATATATAAACAGATAATGGTGCAACTCTTCATGCGCGAGTAAGACTCGCACTCCAGGTGCGAGTCTTACTCGCGCATTTTTTCTCTTTTTACATTTTTGTAGATACATATATTTACATTTTATTGCTTTAGTCAATAATATTTTGTAGATTTAAAAGAGCATTTATTTCTTAAAATATGCTACTTAAAACGTCCATGATTGGAACTGTTTCAATATTTAAAATAAAAATAAAAAACTTCTAAGAATTCTATTACAGTCTACAACTTTAGTTATTTTTTACATTCTTTACTTACATTTTATGTATACTTTATTTATGAAAATGCATCACTGTAGACTATGTTAACAGTGGTAATTGTAGGTGGCAACAAAAAATATCTATTTTCATGTGATTCTACTCGAGAAAGGACGACGTATAAAAGGCCATATGCCCATGAGAAAAGCACTTTTTTCTTAGGTCGATGCTTACCATCGACAAAGTTTGTCCCTGAGATTAAATTATTGTAAGGGCAAACGATATCTTCACAGGAAATGGTAACCTTTTTAAAGATATAGGCAAATACGTCGGCATCATCTAGTTCCGCGGAACATGCGAGAGCTGTCCGGCCGCGGGGCTGGTTATGATTGTTGCTACAATCACGTTGTTACATGATTCAATCCTATACCAAAAGTATGTGATATAACACATATTAGGAGAGCTTAAATTTCTCAATAGTATATTGGGAGTACCAACTTTCAACTTTAATTCGTGAGATGGCAAGCCGGCAGGGTTGAGGGAATTTAAAAATTCTTGTGGGTAGAGCGGCGTAGTACTACTATCTTCGACATTATACACGCTGTCAATCGATTTGTAACATATAAAATCATCGGGTATTTTGTAATAATTTTGTTTCTCTCTCTCTCTCTTTTATTGACTCGTTTCTCGGTGATAATATAGCTCTCGAAATAAGCCAGACCTACGCTACGGCTGATTTGCGAGGGGCCATACTGGCCATTGCGCGGTGGCGGCAGTGTTTATTTTCTTGAATTCGTAATATCTTCCGAATGGAATGTCCGATTTGAGTAATACAAAATGTTATCTACAGGTATTGAAACAGTTTTGTAGATGAAATTATTTATTTGGATAAGTATTAATACGAAAGTATGGTTATCATTGGTATGGTTATCATATCCTGATTTTGGTCAGCTTTTTATTAAATTTTAAAATGTAAAAAGTGGTTGTAGTGACATAACTACAATAGATTGATATATAGCATCGCAAGGTTTTATGTAGATATTGATATGTGCTCTAATGTCTATAGTTTTCGCAGCGTACGCGACGAAAATATTTTTTAAGATATTTTGTACACTTTGGTTCATATTACTAAAGCTTTAGCAAGGATCCCTTATTTTTTTCTAGTAATAAATATAGCCTATGTTACTTTGAAATAATGTAGAATTCTAATGGTGAAATAATTTTTAAATTCGGTTCAGTAGTTTTTGAGTTTATTAATTACAAACATACAAAAATACAAAGTTTTCCTCTTTATAATATTAGTAAAGATTTAAATTATAGTAAAAGAAGAAAAAAATACTACGAGCGAAATGAAAGCTTTCTACACTCATAGTAAAATATAATCATAATGTAAAATCTTTGAATTCCTTAACCATACATTTATAACACATCCCGATAGGTTAACTTTAAGAATACTAAACTATGAAATTCATTATTTTCCGTAATAAACTAAATAGTCTGTATTGGGCCATAAATTAGGCAACGATTCGCAATATTTAGACGCGGCGTCACACGTCACTAATATCTCATGCGCGCTCCGGCCGCTGCCGACCGGGGGCGCTGTGTTTACAACACTATGTCGACTATATCTTAGCCACTACACGCCAGTAGACATTCGCCTATGATATAAGGTTCCTCAAACATTAATACGATTTATAGGAGCAGTAGAGCAGAGCGGCACTTGTATCTGAAATTGCTCTCAGTTTCATTTATTATTATTCGAGATATTGGAACATTGATTCCATTAAGGAACCTGCGCGTTCCAAGCCTATACGGCGGGCCGGTGGGACTTGACAAATAAACGTGGAAACCAATGTAATTTATTGCGATGTAACCTCTAGCTCTGCTTGGCTATTACATCGCCACTAACAAGCTTTTGATTCTGCCATTTTATTACGTAATAGAGATACGGATATACTTAATAAAATATATGTATAAATTACATAGCAGCGGTACATAATTATATATCATTTTTATTTGAAGGGTGTATGGCAGAAATTCACGTATAAGGAATTTCATTTAACTTTGATATTGTCGACCTGTTCGTTCGCTGCTTCACCTACATAAATGTGTAACTGAATATATAAACTCTACAAAGAAATTATACTGACTTACTAGTCACTACTTATATAAGAACGCTACTGCGTTCTTATATAAATAGATATGAAGTTACATTGAGTTACTTAACCACCAAACGGAGTCACGAAGAAATGAAGCTAAACAATACGAAGGAATCTTATTGACTATTCTGAGTAGACGTTAAAGGTTATTAATTGAAAGAGCGATTGTGATCGATGCTACTTATCCATTGTGACACGTAATGCTACAAAAATGTTTTCAGAATGAACAAAAAATATTTATTAACAGGAATTCAATTTTCTGTTCCATCGAAAACACAATCATGATCTAATAATATTCTATTAACTTTGAATTTCTTGACAAGTGTAAAATACAGAATTGGGCCTTCTTGGCTCAGTTTTCGTTTAATATTTACCAATTTTCTTAAGATATTTGTAATATCAAAATAATTATGGAATCTAGCTGAATCGTTTCATTGTTGGAATCCCCAAACGGGAATTGGGAATTATTTGTTCGGAGCGTTCGGCAAAGATGTTCAAACAACGGAGCGGAAAATTACTGACTCTTATTGGAGTGCCCCTGTTAGACGGTAAGTAATAGCGTTCATATATTTGTAACCTCCAATGTACAGAGCTTAGTATTGTTAGTATTAAATTTCTCAATCGTAAAACTAAACTTGTGTTTGTGTATTTATACATAAATAAATATACACATAGCATTATGTTTCCTGAACCTGAAACTTTAATACTGAACATTTCCTACACTGTATTTTTACTATTACAGTATACAGTAAAAAAAGTTAAAAATACAGTAGATCTAATGTAATTACAGTGCATCTGGAAGCACTGCTCGAAGTTATCAACACAGTTTGTCAGCGGGAGGCCGCCTCACCGCTCCTGCCAACATAAATGCGCGCGTGATATCTGACCATTATTTTGTTGCATAGTTATTTTAAAACTACGATAACTCCTAACATATTCGTTGAAATAGAACGCTGTCAATGGCAATTTTATCCAAAATTAAGTGCCCTTAATAAATAACTTACTTATTTTGATAAGGATTAATATCATGTTTATTAAATCACCGTCGCAAATAATGTATTATTATAGGACTAACTTGAATACCATACAAACGTTATAGTGAATCAACCTTAAAAGCTAGACATATGCTGTCGCGGACTTATTTTTAGAACTTTTAAAGGGGAAAAATTTTCTAATATATAATATCTTTTACCGTTTACGCAGCGCACGCACGGAAACGTCTAAATAAAAATAAAAATATTTTTCCGTTTTTGCAACATTTTCCTGTGCTGCTCCACTCTTATTAGTCATAGTGTGATGCTATATAGCCTAAATCCTTCCTCGATAAATTTAGTATTCAACGCAAAAATATTTTTTCAATCCGAACCAACAGTTCTTGAGATTAGCGCGTTCAACCAAACAAATAAACTGTACTGCTTCATAATATTATATAGTAATTATAGTAACAGTAATAAATAATAGTATAGATGTTGATTGTTGATAATATATAATTATTCGGGCTATCAAATATAAACATTTCAAAACGAATAAGAAAATAATACTTTTGTTTTTGTACACCCATAAAAAGTATTTTACGAAGAGTGCGAATAAAATAAAAACGGAAATTCTCTAAATACACAAAAGCCGTATCCAGACTGCTGACCTTAACATGAATACTTAATTCTAAGCTATTCAATCCGAGTATTGGCAACACATGAAAAAAATAACAATCATAATTTTCTTTTTAAACGAGTGTTATATGTAAATTAAACTTAAACACATTAAACGCTATCTACACTCATAGACTCACAGTAGCCACCCAGAACAGAAATCTAAACTCATCATTCAGATTTCTGTCTGGCCGGGGATCGAACCCACTGCGTGTGAGACCGGTATGGTGACCGCTCCACCACGTGGGTCGTCAAATTATTAACATATTTATCCTCTGTCTGTTTGTTTCAAAATTGCAAGTATACATTTTAAGAATTATATTTTGTGAAATGATTTAAATATGGAATCACTTTGTTGACAGTATATGAAGTTTGAGTATGCAGAATTTAGAACCTCCCTGGAGTCACGACGTTAACCCGTAAACACAGCCTACGCCATGTTAATGGAGTCTTCAATAAATGAGCCAGGACGCTGGAAGTGCTCTCGCTAATGCTTATAAAATGTAAATTAATCACCATGAAGATGTCTGTTCAGCAACATTACATTGACGTCAGAGGTGTTTGGATTGTTACATTACAATTTCAAGATCGATACATTCGCAAAGATTTTGAATATTCAAAATATATAATGAATATTAGAACATTGTGCTTGGTGGTGTGAGATGCTGATGACGTGGGAATACTTAAAGGAACGCTAGTCTCTTATACAATCGCGATATCAGTTGAATCAGGTTCTTCAAGGGCAGGAGGCCAGGAAGGCCATTAGCCACTTTTCTACTACGACACCCGAAATACGAGTAAATATCAATTCATTGTAGGTAAGAAATTCCACAATAACATCATAATATATTATAGCAGCAAAGCGCTCGATCTGTATTTAATATTGACCCCACGTGACGTGGCATCGCTTTACGGGCCGCGAGTGCTGAACTCGTTGCTCTTAAAACCTTTATAATTGCATTTGTGAATCTGCGGCCAACACGTCATAAACCGAAAGCTTTCAAATAGTTTCAAACATATTACACTTCATGGTAGAAATTAATACCTATACACATTTTCAGTTTAATAACTGAAAATGTATATAGGTATTATTTAATTAATATCTACCTATTGTTATAGATTTTTTTCCAAATTTTAGCAAAAACTTCAACAAAGCATTTTAAGTCTTTCAAATGGATAGTTATTCACTCAAAATGAACGGATTAATCACATTTCACTTTACAAGAAACTTCTGTTTGTATGATTAATCAATTATTCACAGTTTAGGGCTGTAAATAATTAAGTTTTGTTCGTATTTTTAGACAGTTTAGGGCTGTACAAATATTTAAATTACGCATAATATACATAACGCACGAACTGTTTCACACTATAAATTGGTTTCTTGTTGGTACATCCCCGGTCGAATAATACTGCTCCTATCTTTTGACCCAGATCGAACATTGTCATTTTAGCAATTTTAGCATTTATAGTGACAGTGAATTCACAGGATCAAATTCTCATTCACATTACGCGGTGAAACACATAGTAATTTAATCATTAAGAAATTTTAAATTTAAACAGACATACAAAGTCATCAGCGCTTTGCGTCCATTTCATACTCGTAAAGCCAGTGGCTGTATAACATATCTCATTCAACGAATAAGTACTTATACAGGCTTATGTTCTTCATTGTCCACGAGTGGATCTAGATCCACTTCAAATAAAAACAAAATTTTGTTTTTATTTTGGTGCGGGTAAATCTAGTTCACAGGCTAAATTACATGGACTCGCCGTACACCACTCACCAAATGGATTGAACTTCACGCTAAATTGGATCTGCTGGTCTGTATTTTCATTTCAATTAAATATTAATTCGTTAAACGTTTAGTGGAAGCCACAGCGATCGGCGTGAAGTATCGTCGCTGTCCGCGAGTCGTGCTGCCGAACTGAAAATTGTATCGTCGCTCTGGGTGACACGAGGACTCTTCACCCAAATATGGTCTGTAGCAAGCCGTTTTAATCCTGCTATGTACATCCAATTTCCATCCATTTTCACATCCACATGCCAAGTGAGTTTTGAATGTAAAAGTGTTGAAAATACATTCATAACTTTAAAGCAAATAAGATTTTTTGGATTGCATCGCTGACGTGGTTCTTAGATTCATTATTCTATCTTTTATTTGTAAAAAAATATATTTTTAAATTACAGGCGCTTTAAACAGCCAGTTTCGTTGTGTGTAATCTATATCAGAGTAAAAATTAGCCCCACCGCACGTTTTTCTACCTCCGGCATTTGCTGATCTGTGCCGTTTCGCAGCCACTACTTGAGTTATATCACTTAATTCTTATTAATTTCATTACTCTGATTCTGCACTGTATTTACTATATTTATTTGACCTTTTTTGGATGCAATTTATTACTGCGAATAAAGTATTACATTACTTCATTTATAATTGAAGCTGAGCACCAGGATGTCTTAAGGCTACGCAGCTCTACAATGTCTATGGCCATGACACACACCATTGACCTGATTTATTATGCTTCAAATATATTAATGTATTATAAAATCTAATCTATTAAAATTGTTTATTAGTTAAATATGAATTTAAATACGAGGACCTGTGGACTGTTTCTTCGAATTTTTAAAGTGCAAGTTACACTATCCCTGGTTCAAAAAAACTATAATGTACTTAAAATATTTTAATTGTAATTATACTTAAAACCCTAACATGTAATACAGTAAGTACAAATGAGGTTAAACGAGGGAGATCCTGCAAATTATTGTCTTTTTAGCAGCGCTCGCCATTTGTTTGTGCGTCCTGTATTTTAAACCGAGTTCTTTGTAAGAACAAATAAAAACCATTTCATAAAACTTGGCATTTACCTTTTGTGCTGGTATCCATCAATACATGAATTTATCTTAACAAATTACAAAAAAATGTACCGTACCGTCAACCCATTATCGTCCCACATAGTCTACGTAGGTAGGTAGGTAGGTAGGTAGGTAGGTAGGTAG
>MOOZ01000945.1:89881-101435 GCA_002930495.1 Cecropterus lyciades | reverse complement strand
TTCAGATTTCTCATCATTCGAACGAATATGAAAAAAATACAACATAATTATATTTCATGAATGTTGAATATTTGTATTGTCTCTAATACTTTTCACTGTTTGGTTATTCGGGGATGATAATAGGGCTACGGTATCCCCTGCCTGCCGTAAGAGGCGACTCAAAGGGGGCTTTTGGGTTTGCGAGCGGCAAGAGTGGGAGTTCCAACAGTCCAGCCAAAAGACCTCGGAAAGGAAGGCAGTATGTGTGACATATCGTCGCCAAGTTTAATTAGTGTGGTAAGCTCAGCTGCTCTCCTGGGTGGAGCTCGATGGAGCAACGCGCTCAGAGGACTCCAGTTGCGTTCCGTTGGAGATTCCGAAGTCCTTTTCGCAAGGCTGAGGATGGCCACCAGGGGGTTTTAGTGCGGTAAAAATCACACATAACTCGGCGTCTCGTTGCGCCTTCAAAAGGTACCTGGTGCCTCGTGAACGGTACCGGGTTATGAGGGATTTTTACCGCACTGAACCACCCTCTCTTTTTATTGGTGTATATATACGGCAACGAAATAATAAGGCTTTGCGGAGTAACTTTCCCTCTCCCGCCAACTGTCCCGAAACAAAAACAATAATACTGCTACACAGGTCAAATAAGCCGTCAATAAAGCATCGGTTCACGTGACACGTCGGGACATGGAATGGAAATGGCATCGGATCACTCACAATTTAACACCGAATCTGCACTGTGAAATGTAATCTCTAAAAATAGCAAACTGCGGTCCAGTTCCAATGCTTTTAGCACTTCGCTGCATGAATTTTATTCAGTTTGTTTTTTTGGATATGTCGCAATGTTTTTAAATGTCGCATTTATGAATATTTAATTCTGTTTCTTGTATGGCTTGGATAAGATCGATAAGTAATAATTTAAATGTGGAAAACGTAATATACATAATATATATTCGATGACCCGCGTGGCGGAGTGTTCACCTTACTGACACGCAGTGGTTTCTGGGTACGATGGCCAGACAAACATCTGACTGATTAATTTAGATTTCTTTTGTTGGTCAGGGTGTTTGTGAATTCGTTTTTGTCTGTCATGGTATCCACCTAAGGAGATAATCTTAGTGTGTGGCTATGAGTGTAGAAACATAGCATTAAAGCGTTATTATTTGCCTGCAATATGTAACATTGTCAAAAATATTGAAACTAATAACTCGATTGCTTAAAAAACGACTGATTGCCTTTAACGATTTTTATGAGTTTTCGTCAAAACTGTGACGTAAACGTAATATTTTATATATTTTGTATTGGTTTAAATATATGTTTTTGTAATGGTCTATTTACTAGTTTTAATTTGATACTCTACTGATATCATGACGATATGTCATGATATGATTTTTTTCTATTTACAGGCGCCATTTTTAATATACTAGTTGCCCTTCGCAGGGGTCGATATTCGACCCTAATTAAACGTATTTTTTTTTACGTATTTTCCTCTGTATATCAAAATTTTACATGTTACTGAAAAGAATTGAAATTATTTTCTTGAAATGTCATTATAAGAAAATGAGACTTATTTGAGTAAGCAATAACGTGTTATTTGACATACACATCTGACGTATGACAATGTGAGCAACAAAGTCAGCGTGTAACAAATACGCGTGTTTGTGTGTGTCAAATGTATGATAGTGTGTGTAATATTTTATTTATTGATTTAATGTACTTTATAAGCACTATTATTGAAAAATATTAGCGTTCTGCACTTCTCCTACATATAAACTATAAGAATGGCAAATTTCATACTCCTCCGTCCGCGCAAGTTTTGTAAAAAGGGGTCCAAAGGTTTTGCTGTACGATTAATATATAGATGTATATATAGCCTTGTGATTCCGGAAACTGAGACGACTCCAATGATATGTTATGTGACATAATGCGTCAAGCCATTTGGGTTGTAACGCGTGCCAAAAAATTCACATACATACATATGCTCGAAAAACATTACCCTGCTTCTGACGCAGGTCGGTAAAAACAATCAACACCGCACTTTAGCTGAAGCTGGAACTATAAGAAGCAACAACTGCCCGTTCGTTAAGACATGTGAGAAAAACTGTTTCCTTTGTAACTTAGAACTAGGCGAAGAAACAACAGAAGTTAATTGAAAATTCCTTGCGTTTTATTCTCAAAGTAAAAATTCGAAGGTTGCAACGTTTTATTTCGTTTTGTTTATTATAAAGTTAATCCGTCTAACTTTTATAAGTCGTCTTCTGAGCACAGATCTTTCTTAGAAATAAAGATTTTGGCTTAGTTTTAGCACGTTTTTTAAATTTTAAATTAAGTTTTCATGACTTCGAAAGCACTACCACCGTATTTCTGCCTAAAACAGCAGTTTAAAACGATTCTATGTTTTAGTTTTAAGGGCGTGATAAAGAAATAAACACTTATTTTAGGCCTTCCAACTTGGTTCCCAAGGGTAGCAACGCACCCGTAAGCGACCTACGGTAGGATTGTCATCCTGTAAAGTAAAGTAAAGGTTTCCGCTTGTTTATAGATTAAAAACGGCAAACAAACACGTTGGTTGTATGGAAACACCCTTTAAATATTAGTTGATATAGCGGCGACAGAAATACATTCTCAATACATGAAATACAGTCTGGTGATAGACAGACGGAAAAAAAGGATGCGGAGTCTTAGTTATTACTAAGACTTATTAGAAAACAGGACCTCATTAGGTCCTGTCTTTATCCGTTGGATACGAAACTCCAAAACATGATTCGAGTTTTAATTACAGAAAATGTTTACATAATTATTTCTGAATCTTAAACGGACCTTTTCTACAAATATTTACAAAACGTTTCTATAAAATTTAACGAAAAAAAAAGATCCCATTAAAGCGTATTTATAACTCCTCGGTGACCTCTAGAGATTGCGAAATATAATTCGGATTATCCGTGTTGCTTAATAACATCTAAATTATTCATTTGATACTCTTTTGGTGGGAAAATAAAAGAGAAGGTACTGGCAAGAACAAAAGCAAGTTTAATAATGTACATATTTAAGAGAATCTGGAACGAATGACATTCATTAACGCGATTATTTGTAGGCTCACAGGGTTGATAGTATTAGTAATAGATCTATATTTTGGGCAGAGTTTGTATTACACTGAGAAATGTAGAAAAAAGTTTTTAAGATAAATTAATATTTTTGTAATCTTTTTAGCTACTTATCACACACTTTAATTGATATTACCGACTACGTCAGAAGGAGGGTAACTAATGTTTTTCGAGCGAATGTTTGCATGTATGTATGTGAATTTATCTGGCTCGCGCTACAACCCAGACGGCTTGACTAATTATGACGTAAAACATATCATTAGAATCGTTTAAGCAAACGAGCATGCAGTGCACTCGATAATAAATGGTAAGATCAGTCTTACCTGAGGTTAGCATTAGATGCATTGCTACCCATAAGGACGAGATGATAAATACATCTCATTTACCAGACCCTGCAGATCAGAACACAGCAGCGCATAACTCTGCTGTTATAAGCCAGAAATAGGTGTGGCGATGGTGCTTCTACAGTCGCACCACAAAGAGTACTAACATAGAACTCATAGAACTCTTTGTGGTGGTGTAAATGTCCTTTATAACGATTGAATGAGTATATTGTTATTGTTCGCATATAAAATGAACACTTGCCGCAAATTTCCAGCAACCCAGAATTGACTGATAGAGAATGCCTGATGGCATTCTCTATCAGTCAATTCTGGTTTAAGGTTTAAGTTTTCTATTGTGACATTTATATAATAAAGGTGCAATAAATAAATAAAAAACAAATGAGGTGTTGATTCAAGGGCTTACGAAGTTTACGAAGTCAGCTTGCTGAGTGTGCACCAAATTAAATCCAGACGAATTAAGAGTTAAATCTATTCTGACAACCCTAATTCAGGGTCGGTTCGCTTTTTTGTCACTGTTTTATTCGAACTTTACAACTCCACAAAAACCTTTTGTGGAGAAAGGATGGAGCTATTCATTTTCGTTATTATTGTTACATGAATTCTTTATGAATTATTGCAAACAACATGACGTTTTGTTATAAGTTCGCGACAAAGTTTTTAACGGTGTAATAACAGATTTTAGTGGAGTAAGGTTTGTTTGGTGCTTATTTAAGACTGGCATTATATGGTGTGATTGAGATTTCCATTAGGGTTCTGTACCCGAAGGGTGAACACAGGACCCTATTGCTAAGACTCCCTGTCCATCTATCCGTCTGTAACCAGGCTGTCTCTCATGAACCGTGATAGCAATTCTCACAGATTATGTATTTGTGTTCTGGCTTTAATAACAAGTAAAACAGAATAAAATATAATTTACATTTAAGGGGGGCTTCCATGCAGCAAGCGTGTTTTTTTGCTGTTCATAGATGGTAATGGTATGACCACTTATTCGCAGCCCTATTCTCCCTTGCCCGATTTTTATTTATCTTAATGTTGGTAAACCTTTCCAATTCTACAAAGGTACACTTATTACTTTTTCATAAATATGGTCGGTGTTGGTAGTTTAAGTAAAAGTTCAATATAAGTTCGAGTTCTAGATTATATTATTATACACTTAACATACACACAGTCCACGAAGTAAATAGCAAGAAGGAAAAATAGTAAGGTGAAAGAATAGGTCAGAAAAACGAAGCACAAGAAACAATAAACGCGAAAAACTACTATAAAAATAATTGCAACGTTAAGCGCAAGCGACACAGGAGCACATCGAACAGAGGTGTTACCGACTGGCGATCGCTGAGCGTTAGGCTGCCTTTCCACCGGAGCGGAGCGAGGCAGCAGAGTGGAGAAACGGATAAATATTAACCAATAGGATTGCACAAAATCTCCGCTCTTCTTTAGTGGACAGGGAGTTGCGAACTCGTTTAAAAATGCATACAAACAGCGGTAAGCGGAGCGGGGAAGCGCGTGCGGGGAAGCGGAGTGGGGAAGCGAGTGGGCCGCGGCCGCTGGGAGCGCGAAATGACTCGTCGCGTACTCGCGGCCTAGCTCCACATACTGAAAGACACAGTATGCAATTTCTGGCTCCGCTCCGCTTCAGTGGACAGACACAGTCAGTAATGGGAACTTAGATATTCGAACCACGGGTCATAGTCGTGTAAAAGTAAAAATCTGACTTTCGTGTTCAATCCACTTGTAAACAATAAAGTTCACAAGCCTGTATAACGTCTTACAAGGTCTTTTATAAGAAAATAATGAATATAATACTTAAGTGATGTGTTACGGCAGGTCTGCTTAAGTTAAGCGTTTCAACTTATCCTCGGGGATATCTACGCTTCTATGATTGATACGCGCCTTATGCTTTGAAACTACAAGCTTTGTGCTTTAGCATACAATACAAAACAGCAGTTAGTCTAGTTTACTAGTCACTGATAGCTATTGTTAATAGATATAAGTAAGTAAGGAAATTCGCATCAGCACGGTGGAGTTCTTCTTCTTCTTATTATTTTTTATTTTTTCATTCCCCTCTCTACTTGGCCTTTCCCTGTTAGGAAATTTGGATCTGATTTCGATCACAAATGAGTTAGGGCTCATGAGGACTGAGAAAGGCACCTCAAGTAATTGAAACGGCATTAACACCTTCAACCGTAACGTAAGAACTGCTTCACTTTAGAAATTGTTTTAGCGGTGGTGTCTACCTAGATAAACCATACAGATTCTACAATACCTACTTCTACCATTTATAAGTATTATTACCAAATTAAGCACTTATAGCTTTTGTAGCTTACCTAAGTATGATATTTGAGCTTGTGTCGCGAATTTTAGAG
The DNA here is from genome assembly GCA_002930495.1 of Cecropterus lyciades. NCBI lineage: Eukaryota > Metazoa > Arthropoda > Insecta > Lepidoptera > Hesperiidae > Cecropterus > Cecropterus lyciades. Next base: position 95,639 of record MOOZ01000945.1, on the reverse strand, counting down.
TAAATTTCTACAAATTTCGCGGCGTTATCTTCAAAGCCAGTACCTGCCTGCGAAGCGTTCGTACCACACATAAATTTTACATGCAAAGCTTTAGTGTAAAATTATAAGCTATTGCCGTAAAGTTGGATATATTTTATAGTTAAGATTCTTTTCGTATGCTGTGCACTTTGTCTTGCACTGTTAAATCTTAGCTTATCCGATCTGGTTATATCCTGTTTGGTAATAAGAAGGTTTTTGTCATATTTTGTTACAGAACAAGGGTTCGTCGCGTCACGATCGTTGTGAATCACAGATGCGTTAAGGACTAAGAATGTCGCCTCATATCGTAATAGAAACACCTCATAGAAAGTGAGCCGTCAACCATACCTCGGAATATCCTCGGAAACGTAAGAAATGTTTTACGCCAAAAATAGGCGTGATAGTGGGATCTCCCCGGTATCATAAAACCATACTTGTTTTACCATCTAGATACCTGTCCTACGTGGTATTTGCGTATATTCCTGTTATGCTTCTTTGTTTTGCAAAGAAACCGTTCGTACTTTTAGAGCAAGAAATAAATAACTAAACAAAGAGAATATTAAGATACGCTCATCTTTCTTTCAGAGAAAATGAATGTAATTTATTACCTCAAATGGAGGATATGTAAATGTATAGTATTGATCTGTTTTTTGTTATATATTTATAAAATCATAGGAAATAGGGAATCGTAGTAAATAAAAATTTGGAATCGGATGAGCTTTATATGACGAAAAAGTTAAGTACAGTTTTGTAAAAACTTAAAAAATATTGTACAAGTTGTTACTACACAATTTTTGTTTCTGTTTTAGTGTGAATATTCTAACACAGAATTATAGAGCTATTACCACTATAAAATACTGCAACCATTAACAAAACGTATTGCTATCCAACCATACATTAATTTTTGAACAAAAATGGCTATTAAGTAAATCTTTGTTAAAATATAGAGTTATGTTCTATTCTAAGTGACGTCTATGAGTGCGACTATGTTAAACTATGAATAATGCATTGTTAGGTGTAAAAATTTCATATAAAATTAAACATAATATGGGAACGTGCGAAAATATAGCTATAAAAATAAGTCAACTGTATAACTGTTCAACCGATTTCAGTGATATGATGTGTCTAGAGTTTTGAATAAACGCTAACATAAACGCTTTCTACACTCATAGCCCCACAGTAGGATTTTCTCCTGTGTCGTGGGTGCCATGGACACACAAAGACGAATACACAAACACCCANNNGAAATCTAAACTCATCATTCAGACGTCTGCCTGGCCGGGGATCGAACCCGGGACCCACTGCGTGTCAGACCGGTATGGTGACCGCTCCACCACGTGGGTCGTCGAATGTGATAAGTGTCTTGGTTTTTTGACCTAATTAGGGTTCTGTAACCAAAGGGTTAAAATATTCTAAGTTATAGCTTTGCCTCCGCTGCCTTTCCATATGTCACGGGGTACCAAATATATATTTTCAATTTTTTTCCAGAGTGAATACACACTATGTAATATACAAGTACTACTACGACCTCTATATTAAGAAAAATTAAAAATTAAAATATATGTTGAAACAGGATGCCGACCAGAATGAGTATCTTTATCGTCAGACATTGTGTGGGCGAAATGTGGGTATACGGGCAATTAACACTGAACACTTAAACAGAAATATTCCCTATATTTCTGTTTAAGACAGTTCCTAGACTTGTTGATCGCACGGTGGCTCGCAGAGAAGTGAGTGAGTGTCACCGGACCGCATAACACTCTGTCGAAGCGTAATACCGATCAGGCTTGCGGCTCGTTGTTCTACCTACCCCTACTACTCACCGACGTATAAATAAATATAGTAAAAAGTAAAAAACGGTACCTTTTGATTTTTGGTTTATCTATTGAACCGTTATAGGTACGCACTTATTTTTTTTACATAGCACTTATATAGCTATGATGAAAAAAATATGCAAAATAGTAAGGACCCACTGTGTGCGAGTTCGACTCGCACATGCCCATTTTCGAGGCATAATAACATTAGATTGAGATATATCGTATTGATAGGTGTTTGTATTGTACTACGCGGGTCTGTCTGATTTATGTATAAGTTAGGTAAATTCCTCGCGAAAAGCTCATGTTAATTGACAATCTAAAATGTTGAACAAAAAATGGAGGCAAAAAGGTTTGTGCCAAGAAAAAAGGCATCAACGTCGCTCATTAAAGCCGGGTCCGGTAAAAGCCGCTTAATGTATGTCAATTTAAGCTGATTGCACGCGAGCTGCAGCGATACTGCCGGGATTTGTGTCGGAGTGTTTAAAGACGGCAGTTTCTAGCTCGAGTGGGAAAATGTGGCGTATTTTTTGTACGCTGTATGAAAGAGAAGTAGTTTTTACTTACTTACGTGTGTTTACTTACCTAATGGTATGTTCTGTCTATATCTGGAAATTTGAAATCTGAAAATCAACCAATAAAATATATTTTATGTGATATTTCCTGAACACACCCATTAAACTTTTTTGAATACGTTTTCTACACTCAAAGCCTCACACTAGGATTTTTTCATGGGTCATGGGTGTCAACACACAAAGAGGAATATACAAATACTCAGTTATAAATTTAGAAATAAATTTTAATTTATCATTCTGATGTCTGTCTGGCGGGGAATCGAACCCGGAGCTCTCTGCTAGTCAGACCAGTATGGTCACCGCTCCGCTACGTGATTAATCATTGAACTAGAGGGATATAGTACTTCATTTTCCTGCTATAAGGCTGACGTAGCTGTTATATAAAATAGATGTAACGGTAGTAGGTACTATAGCGACCTCCCGCTACTTATGAAAAAGATGACGTCATCGTATTCTGAATTACGCTATCAGAGTTTTCTCAACATCCTGCATAAAAGTTCCGAACAGAGACTGTCGGAGCACGGCCGCTCCCCAGGCATGATCAACTCGCCTGGCGGGAGATTTCCCTTTGCCAAAGTGGTGACCCCAGACAAGGATACGACCCTTCTGATGCTCATCTATGGTGGCAACTTCTCTCCCTGGATGGACTGCAGCCTCACAGGCTCAGCCAATCAGGTGCATCGCAGCGCATCATTACAACGCTTCCTGTTCCTGATACAGCTACTCTCCGTGACTTCACGGATCTTTGAAGTCAAACCACGAAGTACAACATTGAAAACAGATGTAGTATATAACATAATTAAACGGATATTTACATGGAGACTCTATTATTATCGTTAAAAAATATATAGTGCAGTATAAAGTCGCTGAAATATTACCCCATCCTTTACGTGTAACGATTCGAGCAGAGTTGTTAAAAAGTATATAAGATTTAGATCTAAATAAAATATACTTAGTTTCAAAGGTCATTTCTAAGACGTAAGGTGTCTGGCTACTAACTATAGTGTAATCAAACTTCTTATAGCAGTAATTATAATAACGATCGTCAATTTGTGCAAGTATCTAGACACCATTTTCTTAATGATGTAGCAAACGATACTCATGTTGAAAGATATCCATCGATAAATAGTTAAGATCTTTGAAAAGTCGTTTTATACTTAAATTGTGATAGCTTTCGAATCACGCTACATTTATGTTCAATATACATGAAGTACAATAAAGATAGCGAATTGAGTTTTTTCTGCGTCTAATTAATTGCCTTTGCATTTTAAGATTAGCTAATATCGCAACTTGTTTTGAAGAGTTTCGCTTCGTGACTTTAGTGGCCACCTATGAAAATATTGGTTAAACTTATTGTTTGAAAAATAATAAACAAAAGTACAAAGAAACCCGTTGCAACGTTTACGTTTAAGATAAGTTCTAACTACGTGCCGCTTATCCTAATTATATCATAAAAAGTTACTAATCCGCTTAACTACTAATCCATTCCTTATATTATATGTATGAATGATGTAACCATCCTCAGCTAATAGTCATTAAGGCGATGCGCTTTCATCCAAGCTGCTTTGGATACCGGCTTTGTTTCTGCGCTCAAATTAGCCAACAAAGACGTTACTTATACACACCGGTTGATAATAAGCCCGCATAATACCCGGCTAATTATATTAGTACGTGACTTATTAACGTGCTTAGCTTAGCAACGAGTTGAAAACGAAATGAGATAACGGATTTGGTGAACCTCTGAAATTAAGCATTGAGGGACGTAGAACTCTTAATCGTTTGAGTATGGAGGAACTATCGTCACACTTACGCCACGCTTTGCACCCATAGCCCTAAAATAGGTTATAAATTGTCCTTGTAGCGCAGGTTACATCAAATACATAAAGGCATACACACAAACACCTTGATCCAGAATTGAAATCTAAATCAATAATCTACATTTATTATTCATATCTGTATCGAGGAACGAACCCGGGACCAGAATCCACTGCATATTAGACCATGTCCGATATGGCCCGGTTCCGCCATGCGAGTCGTATTCTTTTTCTACCTAAAAGTAATGTAATGCTAACCTTTTTTTTTTGGGGTGGGTGTGGGGGGAATCTTCAAAAGATACTCCAACTTTTTGGGGAAAACAGGAGTTAAACCCCCCAAGGGAAACCCCGGGATCTCGAGAGCCGATCATCCGATAGTACTCGGGAGTAGCAACGCATCTGTGATCCACTTCAGATAGAACCCCTGTTCTTTATAATGTTGCTTACAGATGTCCACTGAGTGTGTAACCATTTACCGCCAGGACTGCATGCTCGTTTGCTACTTTAGTATTAAAATAAATATACTGAGTCGTATTATTTTCAAGCTCTACTTAACATACATTGAGAAATATGCCACAAATGGTTACTTTTCCTATTCATTATTCAGTTTCTTATCATATAAAACGCTCTTATCGCAAATATAAAATTAACTAAAGTCAAATGAAACTTAGTATTATTTTTCAAGTCAAGCTTTAAAATATTACCTTCGCTTATAGGTTTTCTTATCGTATGTTGTATCTGTGTCCATTAGATTAATTACACGAAAAAGGACACGCGATTTAAAGCAATTTTACCGAATTATTTGTACCTATATCGTTATATGGCGGCGCTTGCGTGTACCTTAAAAAAATTCAAGATTGGTGGCCTACATTGCTATTTGTTTTTAAAATAAGTAACAATTGGTTAAAAGTTTTAAACAGTTAGAGGATTGATTAGAAATTATAAAAAAAATGGAAAAGTAGAGATTCGAATAAGGATTTTTTAGGTAGTCGAGACTGATATCTTGAATTTTTGTCTCATTAGGGCACGTCAATCATTCCGTGATTAGTGTGAAGCGGGATGAAAATGTTTATGTGAAAATATTGACAATGAACTCTATATATTGATAATAGTCATTCAAATATAAGTTATATTATATATTTGACCACAGACGTCTGTTTATTGATCTGTTTATCCGACTGCTTCGTAGGACTAATACACCATTGGAAAAAATTAAAGGCTTTTCATTTCGCAATTTATAGTAATTTTTCAGAATTGTATCTTAGTGAATAATGGTCGTATTAAAGTTAAAACAAAAGCATTTGATATAATTTTAATTAATAAGCATTTACTATGTTCATAATGATATATTTAATTTAACGATTTATATGAGTTTTCGTCAAAATCGTCAAATAAAATTATTATGTGTATATATATTTTTTTTTTTTTTATAACACGGATAGTAGCAAACGAGCATGCAGCCCACCTGATGGTAAGTGGCTACTGCCGCCCATGGACATCTGCAATCAACCCTTGGTAAGATCAAAATCTCACCTAA
>MOOZ01000943.1:438241-456800 GCA_002930495.1 Cecropterus lyciades | reverse complement strand
AAATATTATATTACATACTTATTTAGCAGATTATAAAGTATTAGGTACTCACACGAGCATTGGCGTTAGTATATCATAAGTATTAAACGGCTTTTAGCTCTGATTTCCAGGATGTGACAGAGGAGAGATATGCGAGAGAACATAAGCTTCGCTTTCTACTAGTAGACCGACTGCGCTTTAAATTATATACTTTATATTATACACTTTTGTAAGCTTCTTAGTACGAATTTAAATTTTATTTGGGGTTGACTAAACATGTCATGTTTATTTTATAATAAGTGCCACTAAGCACCCAAGTATTACAAAAACTAAAAAGCCGTATGCTTGACTCGGATTTTCGGTTTCGGTTTAGTCTTTAGCTGTGATTTGATACCCGTATTGTTAAGATAATAAAATTTGTCCCTTCCCCCTCTATTTTTTCTGTTCGCAGGCGCCATATTAAAAATAGTATACTTATGTCTCTGCAAACTGAGCCGATTCCAATGATATGTCATATGTTACAATCCGTCAAACCGTTTGGGCTGTATAGCGCGCCAATGAAATTGACATACGCACGTTCGAAAAATGTTACCATTGTTTTAATGTCACCAATTGTAAATAACCAATATTTAGGGATGGCCACCGATCTATTCTTTTTTGTAAATTAAGTAAATGAGCTGTTCATTTCATGAAATGATACTATAAAATAATATAAAATAAATATATATCTATATAGATATATTACCATAGTAAGTAGTTATTCTTCTTTATATCTTATAAATATCTATATATTTTATATTATCTTATGTGAAAGTGGGCCAGTAACCTCACCCTTTCATCAAAACGCAAAGACTGCATCACACTAGAAATAGGTGTTATTAAATTTAGCTTCGGCATAAGCCTTATTGCTGTAGAAGCTGAAGGACGTCTAAAACATTATGAAAATTATGATTGTATATACTATTACAAACTCACACAAAGTAGGTACATTATTCGGTAGAATAAAATGTATGTAATTGGAATTAGCACAAGCAAAGCAAACATTGGAAACCCGTGTCTATTGTTATATTGGTCTGTGTTAAATCATTATAATAAATTATGAATATTCATAAAAAAACATTATGAATATTTATAATACGAGGTATTTTATAAAACAACAGCCTAGGTTAAATATCGGTAATACTTCACTTGCTATAAAACTAAAGCTAGAAAAGGACAGCTTATAGCTTTTACTCTGGTGACAATAATGGTCGTTCATAAACATGATAAAAGTGAAAGTTCTCCGCGTGTATAAATAACTTAATTTGTAAAAAATCGTTTAGGAGACTGATAATAAGTAATAATAGAAACACCAATTTTTACGGCTTACATACTCGTATGTTCTACCTAAAACAACAGAATTTAATTTAAACTATTGATAGAATTAGATATACAGAAATAGATAGATAGTAGATTAGAAGGTGGTAGAACTCTTTGTGGTTCGGCTCCGGAAGCACCACCGGCACACCTATTTCTGCCTAATAACAACAATGTTATGCGCTGTTGTGTTCTGGTCTGAAGGGTGTGGTAAGGGGAGACATACTTTTTCGGAAAGTATGTCTCCCTCCGGAAAGCAGTCATCTCAAGCTATAGGTGAGATTTGATATTACCTAGTGCTGATTAGATGTCCATGGGCGGCAGTAGCCACTTACCATCAGGTGGGCTGCATGCTCGTTTGCTACTATCCATATTATAAAAAAAAAGATAACAAATTCATAGTCCGTCGTCTTTGATACATTTAAATCGATGTACTATATCAAAAATTATTACAATTAAAAGTTATGTCACATTAATTTTAAACCAGCGGAGAACAGCTAGTATGTTATAATATACAATTATGTTTGTTTAATAAGACGCATTAAGATTTCAATCCCATACTCGCACTCATCTGAAGTAGGCAGAAAATACTGTAACTTCTGATAAGCATGACTCGTATAACTAGTACCAAGTAACTGTTGACTAGTGAAATCATCAGGAGAAATACTAACCGAAGTCGATACGTGGTAAGTAGCGCTTAGTCTTAAACAATAAAGCGCTCTATGTTCAAGCTCATAAAATTATTGTTGGTCATTGCACGAGTAGAATTAAGTTCTTAAACCTCGGCGCCATTGCAAAGTGCTGATGTGATGCTGACTGCAAAAACACTCTTGGTTTTGACACGAAAACTTATTATAAATTTATAAATATGTGACGTTGAGGATAATGAATAACGCTCTATTAAAACAATTTATATGTACTCAGTTAATCTAATACGCAATGTAACAATAATAAGGAATAAGCACTCGGGAATGAGACGTTAGTAATGATTGTTAGTCCAATAATAAAATATTTTTGTGTATTTTTCTATAACCTACAAAATGGAACATTATTGTGAGTATTTTGAATCATATGTATAAATATTTATTTATTACTTTACTTCAATAAATAATTTCAATATCATTATCATTTTGTTTCGCTGCTGGGCACGGGTCTCTTCGGAAAGAGGGGTTTAGGCTAATGTAGTACACAATGGGTATTTTCTTTCATGGTCTTTACTTTTCTTTCATGGTTTAAAGCACGTGATAAAAAAAATCTAATAGGCACATAACGTCAACCCATTATTGTTCCACTGCTGGGAATCGCCTCTTGATCGCGAAGATTCAAGTCCTAGCACACTTCATCGGTCTAATTATTTTTTAATGCCCAATTAAAAACTAGCAGTGTGCCTGGCGTTCTACTTCACAAGAGTTGCAGCACTTTAAATTATTAAGAGCATGAAAATATTGATAATATAAATATTTAAACAATGTATATTTAATTCTTATAAAGATTTTAACAATATCCTTAGGTATGCAGTCATTGCAATCATTTGCATGAAGTATTATCTCGAAACATTTATTTTTCCTTGATTATGTTACTAGACTCGTTTTTCAGGTTTACGATAAAAGGTTAATTAACTCATTAGCGCCACCCATTCACAAATTCAGTAATTAATGCAGTTTATTCATTTATTAAGCCGTACTAAATATTCATTTATTTACCGTATTTAGGAATACCACACGTTTAACTGTTACTACGATGTTATTCGATTTGTCATGTTAGGAAATTTCAGGCTACTCATACAGTTTTTTTTAATTATTTTCTTTGGTGAACTTACTTCCTCTATCTGTTTCTTAAAATTAATGAAGCTGACTTGTTGAAACAGTATTTTATTTCTCTCTACTGAAACTTTCATAAGATCTTCCAGAATAAGCTTCGTTTATATCTGCAGGCAAGGAAGATTTCAGACACGAGACGTGGCACACAAAATATTTCTTCACTTATTTACACGCACGCTCCGTGTCGATGCAACACAGTAACGATAGATAAAAATACATTAATACACAGTATACACACGTATAAAAAAATATTACTCAGTCTGCCACGGGTAGTGTCTGAAACCTTCAGTGACTGCAAATGTAAACGGGTCTTTAGTCCTAAAATGGCGAACGTGTTCAAGTTCTCACTGAAGCCCGATTTATTGTATCAATAGATGACAATGGGCGACTGCTCATCTCCTTTTTTCATGTGATTTCTTTGATAATATTGTAATAACCCGTAGCGGCTGCCGCCTATCCGGTTTGGTACGTATAGGATTCGATCCCTGTCTACGTAAACTTGTATATGGTTAATTTTGTATTTATACATGTTCGGAATTTAATACACCCATATTAGTGACTTTTCATGTCTTTTTTATATTATTGAAGTAGAAAACGAGCATGCGGTCCTCCTGATGGTTATTGGTTACTGCCGCCCATGGACATCCGTATACATATAGAACAGGAATTTTATTTGAAGTCAATCGTATGCGTTACTACTCCCAAGAACTAAGATCATATTAAAGTGAGCCGTGAATATCTGTGACATGAGAATCATTTGGTTATGATTGTAAAACTATTATTTATTATTAACAACATCACGGATCTACCTAGGTACTGTAAGCAAATATTTAGATTGCCCGATCAATAAACAAATTAGCACATAATTTTCAACACTGATTTATTGACTTTCAAAGTATTTTGACTTTGAAACGTATTTTATATTTAAGTGACATTTAACATATTTTATCTAAATATATGCCAGTGAGATTGTGTAAGTGCGGACTGAAGAATGTTCTTACGTCGTTGAGATGTACTGTACAATAAGTTAGATAAACAAGAATATTGTTTGTACCTATCTACTGAGTGGTATTTGATAAAGGGGAAATATTACAAAGTTAGAACACAGAAACAAAGACAGAAAATCCCCTACTAAATATTTAATATAAGTTTGATATAATATTATTTGGTTTTTAATGCACGTCATTAATTTAATAATAACACGTCTAATATTAAAAACAGAACTACAGAATTTTATTGTTCTTCTTCTTGTGTTCTAACTTTGTTGACCATATGATACTGGTATAGACAATTGCAACATATTCACCTTATATATATAACACTTCTGAAAAATCACAAAACATTTCCGTACTAAAACTCATTGAAATGTATACACATACGAGTATATTTGCAATAATCGAAACCTCAAAACCAATATTCGATTGTAAGTCAGGTACAATAGTGAAATGGAAACAATATGACGATGCGATCGGAAAATGAAACCTTTGATATTTCAAGAGACCTTTTGTTCTCTGTAAAATGCAATACCGGTACCTAAATAACGAAATATGAACGATTCTTATAAATAAATAATGTAGTATTCTTCCATACAATTTAATTTAAACGTCGAATTTAGCTTTTTGTTTCATTTCTTGAACTTATATACTTTTATAAGAATCATTAAGATTGGTGCACTGGTTTGTATAGTGGTTTATTAAGGCTTTAAATGTGGGAGAATCCTTTGTGATTTCACTTTGGCACCACTGCTACACTTATTTATATCTTATAATAATAACAGTAGTGTTAAGCACTGCTGTGGTTCTGGTAAAGGCGACATACTTCTCCGAAGCGTTCCAATTTAGTCCTCGGCAGCAAAAAATCTGTGACACATGATTACAGATATCCATGGACGGCAACTATGATTGACCAGATCGACTACACGCTCGTTTGCTATTTCTATATTTTAAAAATCTACTGGATGCAAGAAATAATAGTGATTCCCTCGGTATATAAAATAGCAATGCGGAAGTATTGTTACTCAAATGGGATGCGTTAAAAACGGTATTATATTTTAAAATACAAGATCAATTAAGTGGCGCAGGCGCCATATCCGTCCGCCGAGTACCGAACGTCCCAAAAAGCTCAAACACTTGTGCTCGCTACCCGGGATGTGCTAGGGGTGCTTCTTATTTTTTTCCATAAACAGTAGGTACTCGTGTTCACTTCCGTTTTATTGAATGCCGGAAGTAAGGTAAGTGCATTTTTTTAACAACTGCGCTTGTCTTGTCTCCTTTGTGATATTTTTATGATATAGATGTGGTGGTGGTTTGTCTATGGGCAAAATCACATACGATATGTCGTGGCGTCGTAATACTTTGCGATGTCGTGTAGCGAAGTGGTATGTGCATAGAAAATAATTTCGGATTTATACGGATTTATTTATTTCCAGTATTTTTAGTTCTTTTGTTGCTTCTCCGCAAAAGATCCGACGATACTTTGTATATTCATTTTACTTTAGATGAATTAAGGAGCTTTGCCCGAAATAATAAATTCTTAAAGAAACTAATCGTTAGCAAAGCCAATCAACCCAACACGTTGAAGGCAAATTAGTACTAATCGAATTTTGCGTTGACATTATTACAAAAGTTGTCGACTCTTATTTTCTATTTATTTTTATAGCAAGAAGTATCAAACGAAAAACGGCCCAACTAAACGGCCCCTCTGGTCCAAGAACGAATTTAATCAATCCCTAATCAGATCAGTCTTACCTGAAGTCGGACACAGTCGGACCACTGAGGACTACGTTAAAACGCCTCTTATGAAAGAGCTTTTAAAACACCTTTAATAATTCAATGCGAAATTAGTTTCCAACATAATATGGTATTAATATTCACAAAGCCGCTAAAACCAGCTCGGATAGTTGCAAGATTTTCCTGATTTCTCTTCCGCTCGACGTCAATTAAGCCAGCAGCGATATAGTGTTTTGCACTGTCGCCTAGCTCTTACCCTCCATTATGGAAGTCAAAGTAAACCTGTATACTCGTTTCTCTGCAGTTATTAAAGCTAATGCGAATTTATAACTCAGCCTCCCTCAGGAATTGTACTAGGGCCTTAGTTCTTCTCAGCGTGAGACAACGTGAGATCTGTGTCGAACAGTGGGATAATAATAAGATATGATATATGAAGAATCAATAGATAAATAATTTATTGTTCATACATCATATTTAAAAAACATATCTTTACGTGGACAGGAGTACTTATAAAACCTATTTTAATATGTAAAACTAACAATAAGGATGTCAGTATCACACGTGATCAAGATTATCGCATTATTAATTCAATTTTCTTTTTGGTACTGTCATTATAACTCATAGCTTACTCAATATAAGGATAGAGAGAATATTAACTTCGTCATTCGCATTAGGGCGTATCTAATGAGGGGATTATAGGCTTTACAAATCATTTAATAAAATAGAAGTAGTCATTGTAAAATTTATCAGTATTAACGACTTAACTCGACGTACACTGGACTCGTAGTACAAAATATCAGAGATAATTGAAGCGTAAGTACTTCAAGAATATTGTACAATAGACACAATTGCGCTTAATTTCTTGAAGTTACAAGAATACTTTGGATTATACAAATCCTTTGTCGGTGGAACTATGAAACTTGGAATGGAGCTTGTTTAGGAAACAACAATTTAGCTACTTAAAGGTAGACAGCAATCAATTCTATAAATCAAACTAGTAGTCATTTTGTTTACTACGTATTTTCATAAATACGACAGTTGTATTATGTAGAACAATATATATATTTTTAGAACAATACTTTTACCATTTAGCCGCGAAGTTCGCTGAAAGGCGAACAATAATTCACGACAACTTCAGTTCTGGTGCGGCCGAAAGTTTCGGCCACTTTTTGGCCGAAACTGAAACTAAGGCCAAAACTACATTTTTTGGCTGAAATTCGCCGAAATCGAAACCGAACTTTCGGTCGGTCACTATACCAAGATAAAATCTAATACCTTAGACATAATCCTCATTGTTTAAGCATATAATACACCAAGGTTCTCAACTTGATAGCTTAGATACCGTACAATCAACGAGACACATTGTCCTTACTCTTGGTACGTACTTACATGTAAGAATGCACGAACGTACAAATCTATCGTCTAAAAATCTTTTAACATTTTGTACTTGTTATAATAATTTCTGTCATTTATTTTAATTTCAAAACAGTGATTAGTATAAGTTTCGCCGTGTTGACGTTCCATGTTACTAGCTCGAAATATTGGCAAAATAAATTCAAAAAACCGCATATCGTAAGTACCCGTAACATATTAAAATATATCAATTCCGCGATAATGTTAGTCTAAAATCATGTAGTGTTAACAGTGGTTTGATGGTTGACTGGTGGTCATGCTGGAAGTACGAGGTTCAAATCCCAGAGGCACACCTAATTTTACGCAGTTATATACATATGTATTAGAAATTTAATAATATTAGTTTAAATACAGTGACCATTAGTGCTAGCGACGGCGAATTCATTTACCGTTACCCTTATATTGTATAAAATATAAGGATTAATTACTCCTGAAAATATCATCTATCTGCCAAAGACCTTGCTCAAATCGGTCCATCCGTTTCGGAGATTAGCCGGACAAACAAACAGTTGTAGTAAAAAGTTGTTATTAAATAAAAATAGACACTTCAACTTAATTTATTTGTATAGACATAGAAGTACCTACTTCTTTCGAATAATTTGTATATTTACTAAGACTCAGCGATGAACACTTGCTGCAACATTGTTCATTGCAAATATATTCATAGTTTTCATGCATTTGCGTTGAACTAAGCAAAAATCCTCTGCATACTTGTGGATGCTAAACGAACTGCGCATGAACGTTGTAAGCGGCTTCAATGTTTTAAAACATAAAATTTTACAGTTATATTAGTTAGTAGCTTTTTACCAGCCTTGAGCCCTTGTATAGAATTTTTAAAATGTATGTCTCCCTCAGTGCTTCCAGATGTTGTATTACAGTACGTCCACTATATTTATTAACTTTTTTTACTGTATACCTTGATGCTAATAAAAATACAGTGATGCAATTGACTGTATTTGCAAACAACGTACGTTGACGACCCGCGTGGTGGAGCGGTTACCATACCAGTCTGACACGCAGTAGGTCCCGGGTTCGATCCCCGGCCAGACAGATATCTGAATGATAAATTTAGATTTCTGTTCTGGATCTGGGTGTTTGTGTGTCCTTGGCACCCACGACACAGGAGAAAATTCTAATGTGGGGCTATGAGTGAATAAAGCGTTTATGTTTATGTCTGACTAAATAAAAGTAGAATTTTATTATTTTATTTCATAATAATTTCATCTAGGAATGACCTTCATTGCGTCGACGTAAATTATCCTTCAACAGTCTTTGAAATGACATTAACTGTAATTTTGTACAAAATCCAATATTTTTCGGAGGCGGGAGGAAGTTCATCTCTCTGTATAGCTCTCGTCAATCCCTTAGTCCCACTGGGCACTAGCGTGCGGTCAGAGCAGTGCTCTGTGCCAGATGCTCTGTAATTACAGTAGATACAGTACAATTATATTTTGATTATGGTCGATGATTGACCTTTTTTGGTCATCAAATCGCACAAGCCGAGGGAAAGTAGATGGCCTTTTTGTTTTATTTTCGTCGACCAAAACTTCCCTTCAAAATTGCTTAAAATGTCACCTACCGTATATTTGTTCAAAATTCTGTAATTTTCAGTCGAAACCACTGTCATTCTATATTCACGATCTGGAAGCACTGAGTCAGAGAGAAGGTTTTAGGAAATAAATGGCCAAATGTGAATTGTTAGGTTTCACTCGCTTATGAAAACTTTTAAACAACTCTCTCTCGGTGTAGGTTTTCTTTCGATGTTTTGCTTTGTACTGAAGGCAAGTGATAATCAATTTTAATGCGCACTTTGAAACTATATTGTTGTTTACATATATCAAGTTGTGTTATATGTATGAATATATATCAACTTCTATGAGACAAAATGTACAATTGTTTAGTAAGAACGAAAACTGGTTTTCATTGTGACATCACGCGAGTGATACGCGATTTACGTACCTATAATTTGTCTTACTACATATGTAATGAGACAGATTAGACGTATATACTTAATTTAAGCATATTATAGGAAGGTTATATTTCGATCTCGGACTCGGAACCTGAGCGAGGAATTGGTTTTCATGTTCTATGCAATCTGAACTGATCTATGCTGCTAAACAACGTTGGACACCGTAAGAAATTGGATGGGTGACTGATGTGGTGGTGACATGTTTGTCATCAAAGACAAAAAGGTATTGAACTATTTTATATAACGTGGAAGTAGCAAACGAGCATGCAGTCCACCTGGTGGTAAGTGGACCGTCCATGGACATAAGTAATCAGACCCATATGAGATCAGAGTCTTACGTGAGGTTAGCCACAAATGCGTTGCTACCTCTGAGGACTAAGTTGGAACGCCTTGGATAAGTATATCCCCCTTACAAGGGTGTGGCCTTTAGACCAAATCGCAGCAATGCCTAATAACAGCAGTGTTATACTGCTGTTATTAGGCAAAAAAAGCTGCGAAATTAGGCTTCCGGAGTCGAACCACTAAGAGTTCTACCATCTTTAAAACAGTTTTATCAATGATTGTTTAATTAATATAATATATGTAATGTTCTTTAATACTTTCATCGAGCATTTCACAAACTGATTCGAATCAAATACGTAAATTCGTGTGTATTTTTCAATTGTGAATAAAGTCTAGAAATAAGTAAACGAACATATTTTGAAAGCCGATGCATGATGCTAGATAGACGTTACTTCTATAACCAGCAAGAGATATGTCAATTTAGTTTGTCGTCGTTTTCCTCCACAGGTCATAATCTCACCTAGTTGAAGGGGTTTTTAATACGGTCAAACTCGGTCTGTCTGTCTGTTGTGCCGCCTTCTTTTACATTACGCAACGGATTTTATATAATTATTTCAGTAATGGAGTGATCAATAAATGAGGAAAGTTATTTTGATATAATATTTTGTTCAAAATGACTGAACTAAACCACGTGAAGCATTACCGGGTCGCTGGGATCTTCTAAGAAATACTAAAATTTATACTTTATTACGTTAATATCACAGTGGCGACACAGATTACAGCAGGATTTATTCGCTTTAATAAAACAAACGAGAACGATTCATACGAATACGAAAAAATAACGGCATATGGATTTTATTCGTTTTGATGTTCGTGGATTATCATGAATGCCTGCATTATTCTAACCGCTTAGGGATTATTGGTTGTGAGGTAGATTGTAACGAATGCGTACAGTACAGAGTCGTATTATCTAACATAACCGTTATGACGGCGTATATAGTTTTTGTTCAAATGCAAGTTACTGCTAAGATGAGATCGCTGCGTTGCTGTGTATTTTTGAAGTGAAAACTTTTATAGGCGATTGGTTTTAAAGGATTTTTGTCAGGGAAACATCATAATTATGAGATCGCGTCATCAATATGCTGCAAGGCGTAAATTGTGAGGACGGATGAACGGATGCTTGATACTCAGTCACGCCGGAACAGTGGTCGTGGAGGTGGTGAAGGTGGTGATGATGGAGTCGATGCTGGTGGTGAAGATAGGGGTGGTGATCGGTCGTGGCACATGTTGTGGTGGCGTTGTTGGTGGTTGTACAAGTGGCGGTGGGGGTAGATGTTGTGGTGGTGTTGTTGGTGATTGTACAAGTGGAGATGGTGGTTTTAAAGTTGATGTGTTTGAAGCGATGGTTTTGGAGATAGTGGCGGTAGTTGTATGGTAGGCGTTGATTGTTTCATTGTAAAATCGGCATCCTTTGAAAGTTAGAAAGAAATGTTAGAAGAAAAAGTTCCAAAAAGTTTACCAGTTAAAGGTTAAGTTACGAACAACATGAAGCTGTACAAAATCAGCTAAAAATATTCCCATTCAAATAGTTTACTTTTTATGTAAGATTCAAGTAGCAAACGATCATGCAGTCCACGTAATGGTAAGGGACCATTGCCGCCTGTGGACATTTTTAAGCAACCCGCGTTGCTACCCTTGAGAACTAAATTGGAATGTAGGTATCTCTCCCTTACCACACCCTTCAAACCAGAACACAACATCACATAACATTGCTGTTATTAAGCAGAAATAGGTGTAGCTTCCGGAGTTGAACCGCAAAGAGTTCTACCATCTTTAAAATCATTTTTTCTATATTTACCTACTGAATACATTTTTATATTTAAATATTCGACATTGTCGGCGTTAAAATCTTATCATGCTTACAGACCAATGGATTGCGACTATCTTTCTAAGAAACAAAGTTTATCGTGAACCAATAATATTTTTACTAAGACTTTTTTACTAAGATATTGAAACTGGTTATTTAAAAGTTAATTTAACGGAGCTAATTAATATGTATCTTCAAATTTATACACAAGTCTGAAACAGCAATAAGAAGAAACTCGTTCGTAGTTAGTTCCTCGTTGAAGTTATACAAAGGCACGCTTAATAGTAAACAATTTTTAGTTTCTTTAATAGTCGAACACATCTATTACTACGTCTATACACTACATTGTCTTGACGACTCCAATTGAAAAAAATATCTAAAGCAAGCGTACTGTTAGCAGATAATTGGAAGAATTTAACAGTACGTAGATATGGCGTCATTAGTTGCCTTCAAGAGTAGACGGACTGGTTACAAATTTCATGGTTGTGCAGTTTGGCGACATACCCTAAATTTTTGCATCCCATTAAAATCCACGCCTAATCTCACACACAAATAGAATAATAATACTTTAAATCCAAATGCGTATTTAAACAAGCATTTTTCGCTGGAAATAATTTTGAATTTTTATAAATGTTAATAACAAAACCGGCGAACCTTACTTGTTACAATAAACAACCAAAACTTTAATTATAGTTAGCCACCCGTAATTAAAGTGTCATTGAGAAATCGCTCAACAGTGCTTAATTAATGCTATAAAACATTTACGATACCTACTGCTGAGGAATCAAATAAGTCAACAGTTGTTATTGTACACATCGTAAATAATAAAGCAGAGGAAATTAACGAAAAATATGCTAAATGTTGTTCCACTTCACTCGATTCAATTTAAAACAGAGGACAACAGGCCTAGGTTTCTAAAACTTATGCCAGCAAATAAAAAGGTTGTGTAAAGACAGAATGAAGGCTCACTCACCTCTCTCCTGGAAATCACACCAGCAGCCACAGGCCGCCAGCAACACCAACAGAGCCTTTTTCCACATTTTGACACCTTCACACGCAGCTAGGGTGCATGCTAACAAAGTTTTCAGTTTGACAAACACCACATCTGACCCGGTCGGATCACTGTCACCACAAACGTGCACGCGTCTACTCCGCTCGGAAGCGCAGCTTGTATGATGGCTCTACCCGCTCTACACCGTGGCGCGTACGCACCGCACCGCGGGGACAAAGATCAAGCTACACAGAACTTTACAACGGAACGTTAAAAGCGATAGATTTAACAGAGACCGTAAGAAAAATCTTTTTCAAACAGTCTTTTAAATAATTTAATATCCATTTTAATAGTGCTATGTTTTTACTCAAAAAGTATTATTATTATATTAGTATTATAACGAGAATATTAAGCGTTCTTTATGTAAAATATTTATACAAATAGTAAGTAGGTACTAAGTCGTTATTAAATTAGCTCCAAATTAATAGATTACCAAAGTTACCTATTAATTCGGAGCAAAGATATTTATATCTGTAATTTATGTTATTATTATTATTTATATTTTTTAATTTAATTGCTATAATTTTATCATATGTTATTATGATCATTTTAATATATTAATTATATATTTAATATATTTTTAATAAAATTTTATTTATTGTTATGATTAAAAATTTATGCTGAAATAAACGATCGATTACTACAATGTTTATTTAATAATAAATTATAATTTATGGTATTAGATTAAATTCAAAAGAAAATCGAAATCGAATGAAAATTGCTAAATTAAATATTATAATAATTTGTTTTGTTTTAGGAATACACATAAAAGTTTATAACTTTTTAAAACTTTACTTTTAAAAACATTTATTTTACAAAACTTTTAAAAATTATTTTAAAAAGGGATACAATTTATTTGAAAATTATAATTTTCACGACGACGAACGGTAAATATATTTAATTATCGAGTAATAATTAAATATCCAATCGTACCGGTACTTTTCACGGACACGGATAGGCAATGTTACACCGACCAGAACGGCGTATCAATGTGACGCGCGTCAGGGCTGCCGGCCGCGGAGCAATACGTATACACCCCACCCTATAGTGCGCCTACCCCTCGTCCTACGCTTTAAAGTTACACCTGCCCCTACCTATCGTTCTGTAAGATATACTTTCAAGGTTTCTAACTTTTTGTTTAAGTATTTCGATTTAAATTTACTTTTTAACAAAAGATTACGATTTACGGACGGATATTTTTGACTTCAAGCTTAAATTACGTAATTTATAGCAATAAAAATGTTCTTTTAAATAGTAAGGATGTTATTTTTATTGTATTTACGTTTATGAAATCGTAATTTAAAATTTATATAAAAATGTCTTAAAGTGTAATAGTATTTTCCTATAATACTGATTATTTTTTGGAGTCGTGTTAATGTAAAAAATATATAAATAAACATACCTAATAAATGTTAAATAGCTTACAAATAAAAGTTAAGGAGAACTTAAAATAACTATTAAATCATAAAAAAAACATGAATCACTGAAATAAATCTGAAACTTTAAATAACTCTAAATTGTATGAAACGTACAGTCTGTCCGTTCATAATCATTGGCGGGTACGGTAGCGGTTCTCTGAGGCTAGATCGTGGCGCGGCGCGGGCGCAGGTAAGCCTCCGGGCCGAGGCGGCGGGGCGGGGGTGCTCAATGCACTTGCGTCTCAGCCGGGATGAAAGGAGACATTCATTCACGTGCTCAATGCTTGCCTTTCGGTCTACACAATAGATCTCCTAAGGACAGAAACACACGTGGTTCATACCACTCTCTAGCGGTCCAAAAAGCGGGTATTGTTGTGTTTCTAGCATAATCTGAGTTAGAACTGATATTTTGACATTAGTACAAGGTTTAATATTACTTGTCGTTTTAGTATTTATATACGCGTTCAAAGAGTCATGGATGGGTGCATATATGTTATATAGTTAACGTATAATCACAACAAACGTAAAGTTCACTTGGAGCTAATTAAGGACGTTTTATGACGCTGATGTTGTATTTTGTACTATTCATACATACATACATAGGAAGTAAATAAGTAAATTAGGTACAAGTACAATAGTACTAAATACGAGTATTTTGATATCTCATGGGTTTAATGGTGGACATAAGATTTACAATAAGTAAACTAATTTATACTGATTATTTATTGCACCTCTATAAAAAAGTTGCAATAGGGCAACTTTTTTATAGAGGTGGTGGTGGTGGTTGCGGTAGGTGTTATTTTTTCGAAATAAAGTATTAGAATATATAATATACCAATATTTACTAAAGAAATTTTAACCTATTATAAACCCATTATAGGTCTTAAATTCGGTAATACTATAGTTAAGTAGTCAATACAACCTTCAAGCTTTATGATTTCTTGTCTTTGTTTAAACTTAATCTGTAAAGTAATACATTTTTATATATAATAAACTTTACGTTAAAATAAATGCAGATGCGTCGAAATAAATAGGTATAATAATGAGATATAATTATATAAGTGATATCATAGGATAGGATAGGATCTGGTCTGACCTTTTTTAAGTATTGACGTAGCTAACGAGCTCGGTATGTAAGTTCCTAATAAAATGAGTTCATCTGAGGTTGGTCACAGATCCACTGCTATGTCTATGTCCTGAAAACTAAGTTAGTATGTCTCGAGTAAGTACGTCTCCTTACCCTTCAGACCAGCACACAATAGAAATAGGTGGAGGTGGTGCCTCCGGAGTGGAACTACCAAGGGTTCTAATACTCACACAGCCTCACATTAGGATTTTCTCCTGTGTCGTGGGTGCCATGGACACACAAAGACAAATACACAAACACCCAGACCCAGAACAGAAATCTAAACTCATCATTCAGATATCTGTCTGGCCGAGGATCGAACCCGGGACCCACTGCGTGTCAGACCGGTATTATGTCCGCTCCACTACGCGGGTCGTCTAACGTGGCAGGTTCATGCGTTATCACGATTTAACGACTTTTTTATTTTAAAAAATGTAAGTCGTCACTGCTACCAATGGAAATCTGCAGCAAGCTACATATAAAACAGACGCTCTACCTAGATCACCGATGCGTTGCCACTTTGAGGGCTTAGATGTTCGCCTCCTTTCGGTCAAATGGTGCTGGTTCTACCACCTTTAAAGGACGAGAAGCAAATGCAAATAGTTAAAATCAACCTAACCAGTACTCGAGACCCAGGCCATATAGTGGGATACCACTGCTGGGATGGGTACGAAATATTACGTTATCAGACATTACAGTTAGGTAAATAACAAATAAAATTTAATCAAATTATCATTTGATTATGGTATTATATAAATTCAATAGAAAGCAATTTCAATTATGATTACCATTGATTCCAGTAATTGCGGTTTCTTCAGATCATACGCAATTCTATAGATCAATTGAATAAATTGGTTACAAATTTACGTAAACAACTTAACGAGCTTATTATGTATCCAATTTTATCATTTATTAATCAATAACGTTACTGGTGAATTCTAAGACCATCCTCCTAACGGTAGATAGCTTAGGAATTAGATAAATTATTAATTAATCATAGTAATTAGGTGGTAGATCCAATGTAGTTCGACATTGGTGGTACCACCGCTACATCTATTTCTAGCTTAAAGCAGTTCTTGCGTTTCGTTGGAAGGGTGTAGTTGCCGGCTCACTTATAATTATACTAGCTGAGCCTGCGGTTTCACCCGCGTTTAAAAGAAACTTCATTGGTGCTCTGCTCAAGTTGCTCTTAGCGTGATATATAGCCTATAGCCTTCCTTGATAAATATGCTATCTAACAGCGAAAGAATTTTTCAAATCGGACCAGTAGTTCCTGAGATTAGCGCGTTCAAACAAACAAAAAAAGAAACAAACAAACAAACTCTTCAGCTTTATAATATTAGTATAGATGAGGCGACCATCGCAGTCCTGCGGTTCTATATGATGTTGCTTACAGATGTCCATGGGCGGCAATAATCACTCACCATCAGGTGGACTGCATGCTCATTTGCTACTTCGATCTCATTAAAAAATACCTTTTGTTGTTACATTAGTTATCTTTATTTACAAACTAAAAAAATAAGGGTTGCGATCCATACGTTGTTACGTTTCTAAAATTATATTACAATAACATCTACTTACTTAAAATCGGTGAAATATGATTGAATTTTTGATACGATCGGATAATTTTTGGCTCGATCGGAGACTTCATTTCTCCCTAGGTAAGTAATGCTAGGTAAGTAATGCGCGCTAACTTGGGAATGCAATGGGTCGTGATTGAAAACGTTAGTCGTGCCTATTAATGTTTCATAAACAGCTTTAATTTTCGTGATAGTTAATATAATCGGTAATATACAGAAATATATTAACATTATATACTTATACACATTTGTACAAGAACCGTTACAACGTAGTCATCCGAGGGGTAGCATCGCATCTGCGGCAATATTAAGGTAGGACCCTAAATTATACCTAGTAAACTACTTTTTAGATGTATTTACTTGATTAACCACTTGCTTTTTAAAATATAGAATGAAAGTTATTCTTTTAAAATTTATAAATTAGGTGTTATTTCCAATCTTAAAATTGCGTGAGTAAAACAGGATATATCCGTGATCGGAATAATTCTTGCCCACGCTCTTTAAAAGCTTAATAAAAAAAATGAGTCAGGACGTTAGGAAGTCCATGTCAGTCTAGCTGATCTATATATATCCGATAACTTGACCTTTCAAAGCACAGGTAACACCTGCGATCGTGGAAAATTTATCCCCTGCTCGTAAACAGGATGTACAACGTGTCTGTAGGACCGGAAATCCCGGAAAACTCATCCCACGCAGCTAAACAGGAAGCAATTATTTTCTTATTTGTTACTGTATTGATATAGCAATTATAACGATCAGTGTTCTCGCACGGGAAATTAATTAACGCAGTGTTTATCAAACTAATAGCTCCGTAACGTAGCCCCATTCGATTTTCAAAACTATGACCAAGCTCTTTAAAACTGAGTATGGATAAAACAAAATAAAATAAAAACAAATAATATTGAAATTTGCAATAGATGAGAGAAACATCGGCGAATCCCTTTAAACACTGAGGATGACAAAATAATATTGATATTTTTGTATGTGTCGTAAATGTGATATGATGACCTGTTTAATTAATTCATGTAATGCATTTATTTATTATATGTTATTTATCGAGTTGCTGCTATGATCAATTCGCTTACCTTTATTCTTATTCAGTTAGTTACATAATTAGCCGATATTTATTTACAAATTTTTGCATGCCTCCTACGGCTAACTAGAAATACTTCAAGAGGATTGCGCACCCCCCTCTTGAGAACTTCTGATAAGAGGATTTCTAGTGCTTGATCACTCTCAACAATTTCCTAAGAAAATTTTATTGACTATCTTTAGTGGAATATATCTGTGCCCACGGTTTCATCCGCGTTTAAAAAAATGTAATGTGGCACACATAACTTTTTAAGTTACCGAAATTTTATACCTTAAATAATTTTAACGAAATATATTTTGATCAAAGAGATAATAATCAAACTGATAGCAATTGACATCAGATCGTTCAATAGCCACTGAGCAAAATATATCTTTTGTTAAATTGTAATATCCTGAACAGAGCGTGGCGGAGCGGTCACAATACTGGTCTGCCACGCAGTGGGTCCCGGGTTCGATTCCCGGCCAGACAGACATCTGAATGATGAGTTTAGATTTCTGTTCCGGGTCTGGGTGTGTGTGTTGTGTACTCGTCTTTGTGTGTCCATGGCACCTACGACACAGGAGAAAATCCTACTGTGGGGCTATGAGTGTAAAAACCGATAAAAAAAAGAGATTTATTTCTTTATGAGGCACAGATGAGACCCCACTGACTCAATGCCATCAAAAATAAACGAAGCAACGACATCACGATCCGCTTCGATACTTTCTTAATACTTGATAAATGGCCACTGCCGCTCATAAATATCACTAATCAACCCCGGATAAGATCAACCTTACCTGGTGTTAGCCACGGATATGGTTTACCCCCTGAAGGCTAAATTGGAACACCTCGGATAAGTTTGTTTCCCTTACCACACACTTCAGACCAGAATACAGC
>MOOZ01000943.1:423625-438236 GCA_002930495.1 Cecropterus lyciades | reverse complement strand
TACACTGCTGTTATAAGGCAGAAATAGATGTAGCGTTGGGGGGTTCTGGAATTGAACCACAAAGAGTTCTACTACCTTTGAATTTAAATATTCAAAGGTATCGTTTATGTATTATATATTTAAGTAAATATTTATGTATTATATAACTATTCCAAAGCCGGCCCCGTTTGTGTTTCTGTGTAAGAGGGGTTTATGTTACAGTCTACCACGCAAGCTTAGTGCGGATTTGACTTTAAACATGTTATGAGAACATTTTCATAGAACTCTCAGGCTTACATCTTGCTTCACGTGCAGATTTGCATTTAGAATCTTTATAAAACCTAAGACGAGGGTGGATACTTAATTATTTTCTGAGTGAATAATTATTGACATCGGGAAGTATAAAAAGAATTGCGAGAATAAGACTAGGCTCAGTTGTTGCTACTGTATATTAAAAGAAATAAGTAATAATAAAGAAAAAATGTTTATTCGTAGTGATAAGTAGTATATTACTAAAGGGTAAACAAGAGTAGAAATTTAATGTATTCGTGTGGAAAAAACACAAGTTTATAAGTGGAGCCTGAGTTATTACAATGATCTATACTAATATATCCAAAAAATGAGATTCTGTGTGTCTGTTTGTTACTCAATCACGCCACCAACTAGTGATCCATTGGACCACTGGTTCGATTTTCATGAAGTGTTGCATGGATGTAGCTTATTCACCATGTCAAATTATAGGCTACTTAGGATTTCGATATTTTTCACTATTTAAAGATGGCAATTTTTTTCGTGACGCCACTACTTCAGCCTCTAATTATATTCTTCCATATTGGGTCAACTGTCACCTTCACATTTATTTTTTTCATGTTCCGTAGCGAAGCACGAGTAGGTACTACGAAGGTAGATACGAAACGTTCGAACGAGATTACTTTTCCAAGGAAATACAACTGTATATTTTCCCAGACTTAACAATTATTTCTTGTTAAATCTGGGAAAAGTCTTATGGAAATCAGATCAGAAACTTCCAAGAATAATCCTCGAAGCCAGACGGAAAAATCATTATATTATTTTTACCCGACTGCGTGAGAAGGAGGGTACGGTTTTTCGAGCTTATATATGTATGTATGTAAGTCTGTATGTCATTTTATTTGCAACACGCTGCAGCCCAAACGGCTTGACGGATTGTGACGTACATGTCATTAAAATAGTCTCAATTTGTAGAGGGGCATAGGCTATGTAATTTAACTATTACTATCCCGACAATATGGGTATCAAATGAAAGCCAGTAAATATACCATGTAAGGTGTAGAACTCTTTGTGGTTCGATTCCGGAAGCACCACCGCCACACCTATTTCTGCTTTATAATAGCAGTGTTATGCGCTGCTTTGTTCTGGTCTGAAGGGTGTGGTAAGGGAGACATACTTTTCAGAGTCATTCCATCTTAGTCCTCAGGTGTAGCAACGCATCTGTGGCTAACCTTAGGTGAGACTTTGATCTTACCTAGGGTTGATTACAAATATCCGTGGGCGGCAGTAGCTACTTACCATCAGATGGGCTGCATGCTCGGTTGCTACGTCTTTACTATAAAAAAAAGACCTTTCTTATATTATAATACTCTTGGTTGACTCTTTTGACGAAAACTTATATAAAGCGTTAAATTAAATATACATATCATTATGAATAAAAAATCGTTTTAAGCAGACGGGTTTATTATTTTAGTATTTTTAACAATT
The DNA here is from genome assembly GCA_002930495.1 of Cecropterus lyciades. Lineage (NCBI taxonomy): Eukaryota > Metazoa > Arthropoda > Insecta > Lepidoptera > Hesperiidae > Cecropterus > Cecropterus lyciades. The sequence continues at coordinate 436,520 of MOOZ01000943.1, read as the reverse complement.
TTACTATACTCTCTTATATCGTAATAAGTTTAGGAACATTGGGACAATACATAAATATCAATATATATTTAAATAAACTGCAATGTTTCTTTTGCCGAATGATAATACTTAGGTATTGCTTAGGTAAAGCAATTTGTGGCGAAATTCAGTAGACACCGCTACACCTATTTCTGCCTAATAACAGCAGTTTTATGCGCTGTTGTGTTCTGATCTTAAGGGTGTGGCAAGAGACACATACTTTTCCGAGGCATTCCATCTTAGTCCTCAAGGGTAGCAACGCCTCTGTGCCTAGCCTTAGGTGAGACTTTAATCTTAGCTAGGGTTGATTTTTAATTTTTTTATACATGGTCCATGGGCGGTAGTAGCCACTTATCATCAGATGGGCTGCATGCTCGCTTGCTACTTCCATACTATAAAAAAGACACACCTGCCTTCATATATTTCTGCTGCATAACAGCAATGTGAAGCGCTGTTGTTACGAAGCGTGTGGTAGGGGAGATATATTTTTCAGGCGTTCCCACTTAGTACTCAGTGACAACACACTTGCACCTAACCTGAGGTAGATGCTTAATTTAATATGGCATTGTTCAAAGGTTTACATGGGTGGCAGTTTAGCAACAAGTAGATCGCTCGGCTGTTGACACTGCATTTTCATAAAATTATAAACATGTGCAAAAGACATAGCCAGTTTGTGCGAAGTTGTAGAAAGTGTACAATTATAATAATTTAATGATTATTTATCTAAAATTTATTCATAAATTGACGTATATTTTATTTTTATGCATAACTCCGAGAGCAATATTTCCTTTTTTTTGTTGTTTAATATTAAAATTTTCTTAGGGAGGTACAATTTTTTTTAATAGCTGAGCATGTTACTTGCCAACAAACTGTCTGTACAGTTTGGCAAGAAATTTATAGATGTAACTGAATGTATCATATTTTGTAAATAAATTAAAAAAAATGTAATCAATGTAATTTATTTATGTATTTCCGCATTATTGAGACCTTGTCGCCATTCTCATTCTCGATAATCGTATGATTTGTATACCAGCAATTATACAGTATAAAAGTAAATAAATATTCACATACAATTATATTCAATTAAATTTCTTATTTTTACTTATTAGAAAAAACTAAACATTAGATGATTGGTTGTAAATCTGCCAGCTGAGCGATAGTGTCCCTAGATTTCGTGAATTAAGAAATTTAAGAGCGACTCTCTGTAATAAAATGTTCAATATATCAAGTAATAATTTTAGTGATTTTAACAAAAATAAGTTAAGTAAAAACTATTGTCTATCTTTTATGAAAATCAATGTAAATGGAAAACTTATTATTTGTGCATAGTTTATGCTCCTGTCCATTGAAATAGCAAAACAGACGTTTGAACTCATGACTGTCTTGTTTTAATAAGTAGAAGCAATAATTAAAACAATTGTTTTTTAATAATTATTATAATGACGTTTATTAATCAAACAAAAGTATACAGGGTGACAGCCGTGACATAATCTACAAAAAATATTTTACTCTACATATTTGACATACTGATGAGCACTGATAGCCGAACGGTTGAAACTTGGCCTCTCAATCGAGGGTCCGAGGTTCGAATCCGAGGCACGCACCACTGATTTTTCTAAAATTATGTGCGTATTTGAAATAAATTATTACTGCTTTACGGTGAAGGAACACATCGTGAGGGAACCTACATACCTGAAAGTTCTTTAAAAGTTCTCAAAGGTGTGTGAAGTCTATCAATTCGCACTTGGCCAGCACGGTGGACTATGGCCTGAAACTCTCTCAGTCTGAGAGAAAACCCATGTCCAGCAGTGGGACAATAATAGGTTGACGGTATTTAATACACGTTAAAACTTCAAGTTCGTGGACCATGAAACTCTTCATTATTATTTCTAGGATACCCTAATTAAAAAAAAATAGCCATACACAAGTTGGCCATTTCAGCTTTTACGGATTATAGCCTTCAGAGAATTCAAAATGTAGGTACACTTTTCATGGAAAAACTTATAACATATCATAAACTAAATAAAGTTCCTGTGCCATGTCTGTCTAAACAAGATGAACTCGCAAAGTACAGGAATTAAAGGTACTCGAATGGATTATCGTGCTGTTTTTACGAATGAATGGTGAGATATAATGATTAGGTTATATCTTGGGTGTAATATTCATTATGTTCATATTACCAATGTACTAAATAAAATAGTTAATAAGATACAAAGAAAAAAGACAGACCCGCTGAGTTTCTTGACGGATCTTCTCAGTTGAGGTGGAGCTCCGATCCGGTGGTAGTGTAAGACAAAATATTGTAACTGACAATTTGTAAGTGCCCCCTTAAGCCTATGCAAAAAAATAAAGATATTTAATTACATTTAATTGTTTTTTTTTTTGCAAATTGACTGAAGTGTGAGGATAGTTATCGAAAATATCAAAAAAACGCCGTTGAGTAGCTTTTTTTCTTTATAAGATTGCAGTCCAATTGATGGTAAGTGGTCACTGACGCCCGTGGGCATCTGTAAGAAAGTTCATATAAAACAGGAGTTCTATCTGAAGTCAATCACAGATGCGTTGCTGCTTCCGAGCACTAAGATGATCACCTCATATGTTAGTGAGCCTGCAACCACACCCTTTCACCGAAACGGTATAACTGCTTCACGCTAGAAATAGGTGTAGCGGTGGTACCTCTCTGGTCGAAACATATTCGTTCTAGCACCTTGAAAATACCTTACCTATATTGTGTTCCAGTACGACATCAACTGTAAGACAGGTAATATAAAATGCAATTATTCGTCTAGAATCGGCGTGACATTCAATCATCCCACCTTTTCAAGAGTATTATAATATGTAATAGACTTCAGCGAGGAAAACAACGTCCGATCTAACGTTGAATGGACATTTATGTAACGATCGATAGTTTTTGTTACTTGTCTTATTATGAAATGAATTTGAAGCTCGTTATAATTGTAACTGAGATCTTATTTTATATCATTGTTACAAATTGTTCGAATGGTGACGTAGTGGAAAAATACTGTGAAGAAACTTAGACGAAATTTACTTAAAGTGGTATCATTTGTGTAGCAACTTAAAGCCGAAATCCAGGTGATGGGCAGAAGCATCTTTCTGTGTAAGATCAACACACACTACCGGAACCAATAAGCGAGCCAAGCGCGGTGATTATTTGACGCGGCGAAGGAGGGTAATATTTTTCGAGCGTAGGTATGTAATGTATGTATGTTTGTTTGTTTGTATGTCCATTTCTTTGGCACGCGCTACAGCACAAACGGCTTGACGGATTGCGACGTATGTCATATCATTGGAATTATTTCAGTTTGCAAAGGTAACTTAGGCTATATATTTTAAACTATTTATTGTCACCCTGCTGTGATACCAGAAAAAGTTTAAAAGAGACATATCATTAGAATCATCTCAATTTGGAAAGTAACGAATTTTGGAAATAGAGGAAAAAGTGGAGAGAAGGGACAACTTCATTTACTATTACAACAATATGGGTATCAAATAAAAGCTAGTAAATAAACCAATCTATATATATATATAGTATTTTGACAAAACCCATATAAGCGTTAAATTAAATATTATCTTTATGTACAAAACATTCGTTTAAAGCAGTCGGGTTTTTTGTTTAAATATTTTTAACGCTGTTACTAGCTTATTTATAATATGGAAGTGGCAAACGACCGTGTAATTCGCCTGATGGTAAGTGGCCATTGACGCCCATTGACATCTGTAATCAAGTAAGATCAGACTCCTGCCTGAGATTAGCCACAGATGCGTTACTACCTCTGAGGTCCGAGTTGAACGCCTCGATAACTATGTCTCCCTTACCACCCTGTTCACATCAGAACACGGCAATGCATAACACTGCCGTTATTAGACAGAGATAGGTCCATACCTATCCGCCACCACCATCGGTAGTGCTACTGGAGTTGAACGAGTTCCATCTTCAGGCAACTATTGGCAAAAACTTCTAAGGTGGTCGAGTTCTTTGTGGTTCGACTCCGGAAGCACCACCGCCACACCTATTTCTGCCTTATAACAGCTGTGTTATGCGCTGCTGTGTTCTGGTCTGGAGGGTATGCTAAGGGAGATATACTTTTCCGAGGCATTCCATCTTGGTTCTCATGGGTAGCAACGTATACAGATACGTTATCCACAGGGCTAACCTTAGGTAAGACTTTGATCTTACCTAGGGTTGATTACAGATGTCCATGGGCGGCAGTAGCCACTTACCATCACGTGGGCTGCAGGCTCGTTTGCTACTTCCATAATATAAAAAAAAAATATATATATAGTTGACCTTTGTCTAGCAACGGACTTCAAATGGTTGATGGTTGGTCATAACTTCGCCGTTACAGAAGTGCCCGCCATTTCAAACTACAACATTACTATGAGTAACATGTAAGTTGAAAATATTGAATTTTTTAGAAATACACGTTAAGTCTATTCTTTATTGGTATGTGTTACGTGTTACAAGTACTTCTTTGTTGGTGCATACTTTATATTTATGATCGGCAAACTTCATTCATCAATGTCTGGTTAACACCTTTCAATTTATTTTATTGTATCGAAATGAGATTCAATGAATAATTTCATGGTTTCTTGGAATCGTGAAAAACAAACATTATAGTGGGTAAGGTATGAATTTGAATATAAACTGAATAATATATATATATCATATAAACTGAAAACTGTTGTGTAAGGTCCAGCCCATATCCCAGTTTTGAATGAATAACCGCACAATTAAAAAATCTTCAATTATAAGTCGTAGATACAGTTTTATCTTTATTATATTATCCTAGAATTGTAAACTGAGCGCTCTAAATACATTGTGGTTAATGGCCTTTTATGTTTTATTAATTTTATGTCATTCATTAAAAAGACAGACAAAAGGCAGATTAATTTTTACCTGGCTCACCTGTGAAATTTGCGTTTTTCTGTTGTGTTATTCATGCAAAGAAACGATATTTACAATTGCTATATCGATTGAATAGTTTATTCGACGTTGATCGATGCTCACATAGTCAATGCAGTCCGTATCGATTTATGTATTCGTATTCGAGTTTCGCCTATTGACCGGTCTGCGAATAGTCGCGGATCGATTGTTTAGTCGAGGAAATAAACATTGTTATGTTGATCGATAAGTGCACAACTTATGAATTCGCTATTGATATTGTTTTGGATTTTTCAGTTGAACAATAGTTGGTCTTATTCGTATCTATATACATTTCCATATTTTTAAGGGATAGACTGGGTACGGTTGAAAAATTTTTTTGTATCGTCCTTAGCCTCGACTTTTTAGTCGACCTTTTTAGTCTTATTAGTCGATAGACGACTTAATTACTTTTCATTAGCTTACTCTCGCAGCTTCACCATGTTTACCACGGTATTGAATATCTTATATGTTAATGTAGGTCATAGACTATCTATGTGTGTGTCAAATGACCGCGAAATCCCACCAGTAGTTTTGCCCGAAAGAGTAGCACACATAAGTGCCTACGTCCTTACAAATTTTCGCATTTATAATGTTACATTTATAATAATGGAAGTGCTTGTTTTCATCTACAAATGGGTAGTTTTATCTTAGTATTTGGCGTACTATTTTTAGTAGTAGATCAATTTAAAGACGAAAATTACATTTATTTCAACCATCCCCATAGTCCTCATACCAAGGCCACTTGAATCAGCGATCGGTGGTTTATTAAAAGGCATGAAAATAATACAAAATATAATAATGTGTCCACCAATTACATTCACATAATCTCCTCTACTGTTACTAGTTATAACTACCATAATAATAGGTAAATATATTAACATAAATTTTTAAATGTTCTTTACTTCAACTTATTTTTATACTAACTGACCAAAACACAAACTCAGCCTAATAGTATAAACTTCGATTTCTGACATTACAAATCAGGAGTTCAAAACCTAGGCTACTCTATTATGTCTCGATTAAATCTATTATGTAGCGATAGAGAAAAATATCGTGAGGAAACCTGCATTGGAATACAGCATCGCTTATCACTACAGCTGTGGTAGAGGTATTAGGTAGAAATAATACTTAGCTACCTTAGCCGTATTTCGACCACTAGGCAAAAACTACTTTAATATTTAATAGCTGTTGTATTAAAGTCGTAAGAGTAGGAACGTCTTTTTTCACCATGAGCTATTATTACTTTATTAATTACAATAGTTTACTTATTTAAAAAAGTTGTCTTTCCATTGAATTTTACATTATTTTTTTACTTGTCATAACAAAACGCACACATATTTTTTTTCTATCACGTCAAAAGCAAAAGTTATTATCATGTTCTATTTTCTAGCTACCCACAAGTTGATTTTGCATTAATTTTAAAATGTTGAGGCAGTGTAGTATTCAGTTTAATAAATACTTGTTTTTAAATATCAAAAAGATTGTGTAAAGTAAATCCTGACCGTGTTTGTTACTTTGCTCTTACTTTGTTCTTCTATTTTTCATCGTTAGTGTCGCCATCTATCGAAGTATTAACGCAACGGTATAACCAACTCAACAAAGCGTACCATGTAGTTCCGGTTAACGTCAAAAGATGTCGCTGCACGCTAATAGTTCAGATCTTTTGAAATAGTCGCACACGCATAACTATTTTGAAACCGTATTATTATAGCAAAGATAGAACTATGTGTCATATAAACTTATATTAAACACATCACAATGCTTGAAATAAGAATTATATGCTTTCATTTGCGTTTTTCTTGTAGTTCAATGTACCTATGATACGATAAATGTTGATTTAGAAGTAAAAAAAGTATAAAAATATTTTCCTTGTTAATAATGATTTCACGTCATAAACTTCATACGAAAAATACTAATTTCTGAACAATCATTCAACGAAATCATTGTTCATTTTCTCCTCAAAAATTACTGATATAGTCCCGATAGAATTGTGTGAAGATTAATATTTCATTAAAAAAAATTAAAAAGTGAGGTTTGAATTTAAGTGTTTATTACAAATTCATAATCACATGCTTTGACGGCAAAGAAAAACACTGTGAGTAAACCCACATGCCTGAGAGATCTCTAATAACTAGTAACATCGTTAAAAACAATTAAACGAAAACCCCGACTGCTTAAAACTAATCCTTTGTTCATAATGATATAATGAGCAACGAGAATGAGTTTTAGAATGAATGAGTTTTTGTCAAAATAGTCAAGTAAAAGTATTATAATATATTATAATTTTAAATTGGTCTATTTACTACCTTTCATTTGATACCCATATAGTCGTAATAGTAAAAAAAGTAATCCCTCCTCCCACTATTTCCTCTATTTCCAGGGGCCATTTTTAAAAATTATATAGCCTATGTCACTTTCACATACTTTTTCACTTTCCATACTGAGACGATTCTATGTCATACGTCACAATCCGTTTGGGCTGTAGCACGTACCAAAGAAATTGACATACATACAAACAAACATACATACATTTTGTTTTTTGAGCGTATGTATGTACATACATACATACGCTCAAAAAACAATACCCTTCTTCTGATGCTGAGGGTAAAAAGAGTTCTTAAAAGTACATATGTGAAAATTAACCCACACTTGGTACGCGTGAGACCAGTGGAACAGTTATGGGTTGATGATCTTAACAAAATCTTTAAGTAAAATCAAAATACGTTGTCCTATATAGAGTCGTAGCAAAGAAAACAAACTTTTTACAACAGTCGATTAGTAAGTAAAGGAACAAAGAAAACATGATGATTCTAGGAAATGTATTTTTGGCACTCATTTCAACGTTCAAAGTTCTATAGCCTACAGATTATAGATGGCATTGTAACAAGAAGTTCATTAGATACTTTCTTGCCAGTATGAAAAACCGTGTATGAGTAATACGTTTAAAGAATATGTATTAACATTTTCTAATCGTACATCATACATACTTTATATTGTATGTATGTATGTATACCCATTCCTTTAGCATGCGCTCCAGCTGAAACGACATATAGCATTAGAACGTATGACATATTATTAGAATTGTCTCAGTTTGCAGAGTGACATGGGCTATATATTTTTTTGTTTAAATGGCGCCTGCAAATGAGGATAAAAGGGGGGAAAGGGTCTTTTAATATCATGACATTACGGATCATTGGATCATCATAACCATTCCAAAAAAATATATATATGTATTTATATATATAATAAAACTTTTGTGTTACTACTATTTTAATGAAAAATCATAAAAAAGCTAAATTTAATTATATTATTGTAAACAGACTGCTTACAACACCCCTCTTATTGCGTCGGGGGTTAAAAATAAAAAAGCTCAAATTGAAAGCAATCAATATTTTTAAAGCAGCCGAATTTTAAGTTTTAATATTTTTAACAATGTTACGTGTTTAATAACGTAACTACATTGAGATTTTTAATAGCTAACAGGACACGTTATACATATAATGGAATTTTTTATGTTTATTTTGATGAATTTTAACAGTATAACATTTTTCAGACCAACTCAGACAGATAGCAACTTACTACATACTTCCGCGATGCAATAATTATTTCTGTAAAAAAAAATCGTATCCTGCCTTAGTAATAACGTTATAACGTTGCCTATCAGTCAGCGAAAGGTCCGTCAAAATCCGTTCAGCCGCTGATCAGCCGGAGATTAGCAGAAACAAAGAGACATATAGAAAATCATTTTTTTCAAATAACTCACAGGTGTGGTTCCTCATGATTTTTTCCTTCATCATTGATAATTAATAAGTTAGCCTGAATGGGATTTGAACCTCGAACCCTCGAATGAGAGGGCGAGTCTCACCATTAGGTTGCTGCTGCTGCATATATTTCACACACTTATATGCATTGTTTTACAGTAAATATATTACTACAGAAAAATATATGATTGTTTCATGTAACTACGTTATATATATAATACATATTACATAACATATAATGAGTCCGAAAAATCACAGGGACGTGGTCAAATCTGAAACTGAACCATCAACATAATAGTTAATAACTTGTTAACAATTCAAATCGCCTCTCTTAAATCTAAATTAATGTCATTGATACTGTAAATATATATTTTACATTGTTCTGGCTGCAACCTATGAATTATATTGTTAAGTATAGAGAGGGTGTAAAGCTATCTCGCTCATCATCGCATCTCTCGATGTATCAATATCTATTTCGGGCGTGCTTCTAAAAAAACAGTGATGTTCATGAATAAAATTCTATTTATATTCATATTAATCGGTACTAGTACTGTAGTATAGGAGTAGTTGGGTCTTGGCACAAGACACGATATATCAGTCACCGTCGTGCAATTAGGACGATTCAGAGCTTTTCCTGGAATGTTATCGTCTAGATCGACCTGTTAAACTACTCTCATATAGAGATTCGTTTGGGACATAGTCCTCATGATAGAAGTCATTAGGCTTCCTGAAGAGCTCTCGAGCGTGTATGTTTCAACATGATTTTTTTCTTATAGCTATCAGACGGGCTGCCTGATAGAAAGCAGCCCACATCGCCCATGGAAATTTACGCTACTGGAAGAACTCATTTGCAACTTTATTGAAGAGCCCTATATCATAGTGTTCCAGGAATACCTCGGCACCAATTTTTTTACAAGTTTATGTATAATAGTAGTATGATTTTTTTAATTAGTCACTATTTTTATCTGACAACTGTTAAATTTAAAGACATCTAATCTGTTGACTGTTAATCTTAAATTGTATTTTTATTATCTTTTTCTCGACTTTAACTATGAAGATGTCTTGGTTTGATTGGTCAAAGCAGCTCGAAAATGACTTTTATTCCCATATACGCCTAAGTAAAGTTTTCACGTTAAATAAATAAAAAGATATCTTTATATATTTCGACAAAATAAAATAATGAAACACATTAAACGTTTTCCGTTTCTTCAAAAAGCAGATAAAGTGGTTTATAGATTTCGTATTTATAATGGTAACAAGAAACGTGTTATTTTAACTTACAATCATTTGAATTGCACCAGATCTTATATCTTTTATTCAACACAACATAAATGAAGCGATGGGTACCTGTCGACTTTTCCAACGTATTTACCAGAACAAAGATTGAAGTATGAACAGAAGGCCAATAGTCTGTGCACTTACATGCATATACTACCTACTAATATTACTACTACTAATAGTAGCCACTTTCCACAACCTTCAAACGAAAACACAACAGCGCTTAACACGCTTATATATATGTCGGAGAATCTTTTAGAAATTAATTTACCTGGGTATACGACCTCATTTATTTTATTAGATTGTCAATGCCGCACGATATCAGCGCCAATATCAATGTATCAGTCAGTATTGTTTTGATTGTTTTGTCAAGAATCTTACAATGGTTTGAAATATAAGAAATATTAACATGTCGGACGACGATAGCGACCATTCAGATTTTCCATCGGAATTTGCGACATATATATATATATACGTACATAGCTATACATTAGCCTTAATTATTACTACTATTACTACTAAAAATGTTAAAACTAGAACCACGAAATTTTACAAAAGGTTAATTTCACGATGTAAACTCGCTAAGAATGTTTTTTTTTAACCCTAATGAGGTCCACCTCTAATGTTACTCTTCTATTGTATTATTGTCTGTGCGTACAAAATCATAAAGAATTGCCAATGTACCATCGGTTTTTATTAATTTTATGATATACAAGTTTGTTGGTATAACATCAGGTTTTGTACCATTTTGCACCTCTGTCTTGGACATTCTTTGCAAGGCCGGTGTCAGGCGCCTATGCTCGTTGCGAAACTTCGCGCTACAGTCAGATGTGGAGCGATCTAAATATATGCAAAGTCTCGTGCAGACTCACCTTACGCGCTCAGTACTATCTCAGTATTACCAGTCCTTATTCTTGACGAATTTCAGCGTGCAGTTTTGCCCGTGTGCACCCCAGGATTTTGTCGGAAACGTTACGTGGTATAAATGAAATGTTTTCACGTATTACTTATAAGGTACAGGATTTTAAATTCCTAAACAAATATACTAGATCTCAGTTTGGTGAACTTGTCTTTTTTTACTATCGCATTTTTTCTGGCCTTTGTTATGTTTTTTTTTTGTTACATTTTGTTCGTTTCTATCATAATACATTGTATTTATTGCTTATCTGTCATTTTATTTCGTTTTTTCTTTTTTTTCATAAGTGCCTATATTTTTCCATTATCCGTAAATTGTTTTGTTTCTGTATGTAAAAAAATATTTATTAAATAAAACAACATGAATTCAAAATTTTATTTAATTGTCTTTATTAAAATACTGAAACAATGGCACAAGGCTAAGTGCCTACGAATCACAGTAGAGAATTCAGCGCAAACATAAAATGGATCATACGTGATAAACAAAATGATTCATCGCAGCTGTTACGTTTCAAACTGAAATACAGTTTCGGCCGTCTAGAAAGCTCCACTCGGTATACGTTCATACTCCGCTATATAAAAGCATTACATATATATATATATATATGTACTGCTTTTATTTATGCTTACAATGGCCTATTTACTAGCTTTCATTTGACAACCATTTGCACTCTCTCTGCAAACTGTGATGATTCTAATGATATGCCATACGTCACAATCCGTCAAGTTGTTTTGAGCTGTACCGCGTGCCCACAGAAATGGCCATACATACAAACATACATATGTACATACATACGCTCGAAAAATATTACCCTCCTTCTGACGCAGTCGGTTAAAAATGGGACCCTATTAGCAAAAATCTGTCTGTCCGTTTGTCCGTCACTAGGTATGCCATGAACTGTGATAGGTAGACTGTTGAAATTTTCACAGATGATGTATTTCTGTTGCCGCAATATCTATAAAAGCAGAACTAAATAAATGATTTAAAGGTCAAAACATGAAACGTGATTTTTTGCCGTTTTTATATATAATGTGGAACCCTTCGTACGCGAGTCCGACTCGCACTTGGCCGGTTTTTTTTTAATATTAATGTACTAGACGAGCATGCAATCCACCTGTAATAGTAAGTGGCCACTGCCGCCCACGGTCACAAATATTTGTATTTCTATTGTTTTGCAGGAATATTGTAACCGTCGTACTTACATAGATATGACAATAGCCTATTTAATCTTCGGCGACAAGAAAAACATTATGATAAAATATAGATATTTATGTATATATATATATATATATATATAATTCTAGTTGTGTTCTAATTTAAAGGGTCTGGTAAGGGAGACATACTAATCCGAGGTGTTCTAATTTAGTCCTCAGGGGTAGCAATTAGTCTATGCAACCTCGTTCTCGCGAGATCTCGTTTTTGCGAGATCTCGGGCACTTTTAGCGAGAGCGAAAAGTAGGCGTGATCTCGCGAGTTTAACAAGATTGTATTTAATGAGTAGATTGCAAATGTCGAGTGTAGTACTCAAGTACTCGTGCTTCATTACGGAACAAAAAAAAACCGCCATCTGTAAATAGTGCAAAATATCGACATCAAAACTAGCCTCTAAGATGACCAATAAATGTAAATATGCTACATTCACACAATATTTAAAATAAATCTGACCAGCGGTTCTTGCGTGATTGAGTAACAAATAGACGCACAGTCATACACCGTCTCATTTTTATACCTTCCTTCCTTATCGTTTCTTCATTTCTAAAGGTCGTGTCCATGAAAGCCCTTCTTGCTTTGGTGGATTCCGCTTCCATATCGTCCGGTTTTCGGCCTCTTTCAAAGCAGTTGTTATGGGGGTATACCAGTAAAAGACGTTTTACGTACGTTGCTCCGTGGCCCGCAGGCGGTTGTCCCATCGGACACCTTCTACTGTGCGACGCTCCGCGCACTTGGGCGTCACACCTTCGCGGTAGGCTGTTTCGG
>MOOZ01000943.1:390907-415207 GCA_002930495.1 Cecropterus lyciades | reverse complement strand
GGTGGTGCTTCCGGAGTCGAACCACAACGAGTTCTACCACCTTCAGATGATGATGTAATGATGAAATTTAACTCCTATCACGCATTCATTAGTATGTATTTTAATATCTAAAAGGCACAATAAGAATGTAGATTAAAGTGTGTCTCCATTTCGAACATTCGTTGGCTTTGTCGACTTGTCCTATACTATGTTTAATGCGGCTCACAATTAAAATACCGAAACGTGAATCCAACAGTTTTATGTCCGTATTTTTACGTCACATAAATAACTTGGATTGTTGGCAGCGCGCTCGGTGACTCCTTTATGACTGTTTCGGACGTAAAGATCAAAATAAACTTTATCGCGCGGGAACTACGAGTAGCTGTGATATGATTTGGTAATGTATTTACGAGTTCATAAATAACTGAATTCGATTAAGTACCTCGCTGCTGAGTACGTATGAGTAACGAGTAATGAGTAACGGACGTAACGGAAAATTTTCAGGTTTAATAACGTTTGGGTATCAAATACGAGATACAGCTAAATATCTGATTAATTATTTTATCTAGCATCTGCGTAAAGACAGTAAGTAAACCATATTTTTGTAGTGTAATCGAATAAAAGGTTAATTAAGTTAAAGGGTAATTAAGTTAATGTAAATCGTTATGAAAATGCGTAACGAAAGCAGTTGTTGGCGCTACAAATAGATAGTGCTGTACCCTTTTCTGAATCAAGTCGGCGCTCAACATATTTTGATAGATTACAACGACGAATCTATTTTCTAAAAGTATAAAAGATGAGCGCTGACTTTAAAACTTAGTATTGTGTATGAAAGAAACCAAAATATATTTTTTTTTTTTTGTGAATTAGAAGTCGGTTTCTATTGTTAAAAAAAATTCACAAATTCAAATGTGATTATAAACTTATATTTGTATTCATAATATGTCACTAATTTTAATTCTTAAATATAAATGTACACGAAAGCATAAATTGAAACATAAATACAAACGAAAATTCAACTTTCAGCATAAATGTAAAATTTAGTCCTAAGCCATGACTAACAAAACTTTTATAAATTATATAGAGGTAAATAAACGTTAGGTCTATATTTATATAAGTTTTACGTTTTCTTTTGTGTTCCAACCTAACCTAAACCATCTAATATACCTAAATCACTACAGCTCAAACTAATCCTACACCATAAATTAGGCTTACAGTACCCTGCATCATCAGGTTTGAGGAGTTGAAGGTCAAAATTTTCATCTTATATCTCTGCTTAGTAGTCTTACTGCGTATGCAATCTTAAAGCACTAAATGGCCAACTTCTATAGTCTAGGTTCGAAGTACACCTGCATCACCAGGGATAAAAAGTTGAAGGGCCAATCAGACGTCTCATGTCTCTGCTTAACAAACTCATTATAGATCCGTGAGCACCAAATGGCCAGCATATATGGTTTAGGCCTGCAGTACCCCTGCATCATCAGAATTGAGGAGTTGAAGGCGAAGGTTGAGTCGCACAGATAAAATATATAAATGTCTATATTCCAACATATATAATATAATAGTTAAATAAATTAGATACAGATGATGCCAACTGTTGTCAGCTTCTCTTACATCCATATTATTATGACCGCGGTCGTTGTACTCATTTAGTGGAACGCGCCTGAAGCGTATATTTAAATACACTTTTATACTATTTATTTTATGAACGTTCTAATTTATAATTATGTCGTAGGTTGCGATCATTGTAAAATTAGAACAATAGGAGATCTTCAGTTACATTGACTATATTGTTGACAGAAACAGTAAATAGAGTATATATTAAAATCCAAAACATTTTTAAAAGTAAAAAAAAAATGAATAAAAAACGTTTTTTTTTTTACTTAAAGTAGTAATCAAAAATGAGCGTACACTCCACCTGTTGGTAAGTGGTCACAGCCGCCCGAGGAAATTTGCTACCATCTTTATTTATTTATTAAAGGTTCAACAACGTAGCATACACTTACATAAATTATTTTGGAAAAGTTGAAATAAACGATTGTGTACCCACAGTTACAGGTGAACACGGCTTTATCAGAATTGACGCTCTAATAGATTAAAATTATAATTAAATTAAGATTTACATAAATTACAATTGCAATTTACAATAAAAATAAGATAACAATATACAATTTTTATGAATATATAATGAATGTCAATAATAAAAATGAGTCTAAGAATAATATTTTTCTAACATAATTAATTTACTTATAGAGAATTAGCTAAAGTGTAATAAATTATTTTTACAATGAATTTGTGTATAATAAATAATTATTTACTACGGACGGATTTTGTATGACGAATGACCTCTGACATATTTTTCTCAAATTTGTCTTTATATAGAGGGAGGATTATATTTGAAGTTAAATACAGTTACGGTGGTACTCTTGAGCAATAAATGGTTGCCTTTACGAAGTGCGCCATATTTGAAATGAATGGCCACTTTTAATATTTTAATACAAATCTGGACTACATATTCGTGATGACAATCTTATATCCGTTAGCTGATTCACACAGTAGATCATGGAGATACACGTATTTGCACTCTTAGAAAGATAACGATAGAAATAGCAAAAATAAATATGACTCATATATGAAGCCAGTTTTTCAAAAGGACAAAATTTAATGCGCCTTTATTATACTCGAATTGCACAACTCAATAATATTTCACTGAACATATTTAATATATTAAAGGATTAATAGGATCGCCAATTAAAATATATTAGATACCTACACGGCTATCAAGACTGCCACTAGTCTCTCACTGACTTACATTTAAGATGTCGGAAAATTTAAAGCGTGTAGCATATAATTTTAACACGTCGCTTATAACCTTTCGTTTTTCCAGCAACATTATAATTTGAGCTTTCTCTGACTCACTGGCCGAGGGGGGATGCGGAAAGCGCTCGGCCCACTTCGTGCAGGTACGAATATAACCGAATATTTTCTCACCTGCGCTTGCGAAGAAATCGGAACATCGGACAGTCGCGCATACAAGTGATATAGTGGCGCCTGAATGTAATAAATTAAATATAAGTAAATTATTTATATAAGAGAAAGAGTATTATTACGTTTCCGGGAGACCTCTGACAGTATCCTGAACATGATTACTGGATTGCCAGTATATAAATCGCTGCATATCTATCCATATAAAATATTGTAAATACGATAAATTTTGAATAAGTCTCGTTACTTTTAATATATATCTATTATTATTATAAGAACAAACACGTGACTGCTTGAGAAATATCCTCGGAAAGGGAAAACAAGTGCTTATACTACGCGCTACCGGCGTTGACAAACGAAGTTTTAGTAAATTTTCATGTAATTTTTGATCTTCACAGCCTGCAGCATGTAATACAATTACTTGTAGTTCTATTTTCAGTAAATTTTAAACATTCGGGTTTTTGGTTTGCAAGAAATGAACAAATACGTAACATAAAAATTATACTTGAAAGAAAACTTGTGCAATGTCTCCTATTGCACAATGGTTTTTGTTCTTTGTATTGTCTGCCTAAAGTTTTAATTATTCGCTATTTTATCGACACGTTGACTTGTACGCACTGGTTTACGTAATAGTGTTTTTATCGTATAATTATATTTTTATGTAAGCATATGTATCACAAAAATAATACGATATATTTAACCTATTTATATTTAAATTGGAGGTGTATGTAATAATCAAGTTAAAGCAACTTCATATGAAATTAAATGTATTTATGTTATATTGGCCTACAGGGGCACTTACAAATTGTCAGTTACAATATTTACAGGTTACACCACCACCTTATCGGAACACGACCTCAACTGGGAAGATCCGGAAAAAATCTTAGCGGCTTTGTCTTTTTTGTTTATGTAATAGATTTCTTTTATTACACAATTTGTTTTTACATGGCAATTAAAGCTAGCTCCAGTATGTTGTCATTAACCCAGTAATGTCCGACTATTGGACATAGCCCACTCCTAAGTTTTAAGTAATTGTAACCGAGCCTTGCATGTATGTTGGCGGTAGCAATGGGTATTGATGTTGCAAAGTAAGGTCCTGGTGCTCAAGTCCTAAATTTTGTCTCTTAGTAGCCTCCTACGTCACCTACGGGAAGAGAAGGAGTACGCTATTCAAAACATACACCACACGGCACATTCCTTTGCTTAAATATAATAATAACGCTTTCTACACTCATAGCCCCACACTAGGATTTTCTAGTGTGTCGTGGGTATCATGGACACACAAAGACGAATACACAAACACGCGGATCCAGCACAGAAATCTTAATTCATCATTCATACATCTGTCTGGCCGGGAATCGAACCCGCAAGCCACTGCGTGTCAGAACGGTATGGTGACCGCTCCGCCACGCGGGTCGTCAAAACGTCGTCAAAAATTCGTCAAATTATGCACTAATATAATTAAATTCTAATAAATAGATACATAAGTAACTATAAAGTTCAGTTGTACGGTACATAAACCAATATGAAAAGGCTGAAACCACTGGGCTACTTCTATAACATTTACTTCGAAACGTAGTTAAAAAAATATAAATAATCTCGGAGGCAATCATTAGGATTGACGACAGAAGTGAAAACTTAAAAAATAAATGTAATTATATCTATTTACATACATACACAATATATATACATACTTATAGGCAGTGGCGTTAGGGTAATAGAGACGCAAGTTCAAAGGTCTTTTTTCCATCTCAATAAACACTTTAAAAAAGTTTTTTTACCACGAATATTAACAACTACCTTCATATATTTTTAAATTTTTACAGTATTTTCCTACTTTATGACTTTTCATAAAGAATGTACCGCATTGACCTGAAATAGGACGATGATAAATTATGCCTTAGCTCGATATGTAAAGTAAAAATATCATGACATTTAACGTACAAGACATTGATTAAACAAGTTCATGCTTCTTATAAGTATTTTGATCTTCTGAAGAGCTAAAAATACTCTTTAGTCTCTATCATATCTAATGCTAGTCCTCTATGTAATAAGCATGACAGATTATGTCCAAAAAAACATTATTTCAGTCATAACGTTCCAACGTAAATAAATAATTTTTTCTGCTTATTTTGACAAAACGCTCACAGGTGCCTGGAGTCGGCAGGTAAGGTCTTAACAGTATTATTAGGTAGAAATAGGAACCAACGCCTGCATCACTTATCCCTTAATAAAGTATGAATCCTTAATACGTGATAAGTGATGCAGTGTTGTAGTTCGAATGGGGTATAATGGGGTATAATGTAATAGGGGAGATAATAATAATAATAATAATAACTTCACCTTTAGCGTGAAGCAGTTCTTGCGTTTCGATGGAAGAGTGTGGTTGCCGCAAGTAGCAACCAGATCTGTAAATAGCAAGTAGATTTGTGATCGACTTTACATGGCATATAGTACCTTTGTTCTATGTGAAGTTGCTTACCGGTGCCAATTGGTAGTAGTGACCACTTACCATCATATGGACTGCATGCTTGTTTGCTACTTCATCAAATAATAATTAAAATAAAAGTGTGTGTGTGCGATTCACACATGGCAGAAGTGAAACTTAATCATTAATAATAGTTATAATATTGTAGAAGGTGGTAGAACTCTTTGTGGTTCGATTCCAGAAGCACCACCGCCACACCTATTTCTGCCTAATAAGAGCAGAGTTATGCGCTGCTGTGTTCTGGTCTGGAGGGTGTGGTAAGGGAAACATACTTTTCTGAGGTATTCCATCTTAGTCCACAGGGTAGCAACGCATCTGTAGCTAACCTTAGGTGAAACTTTGACCTTACCTGGGGTTGATTACAAATGTTCATAGGCGGCAGTAACCACTAAGCATCAGGTGGGCTGCATGCTCGTTTGTTACATCCAACCTATAAAAAAAGTTAATTTCCCATATTCGGACATCTTATTGCGCATTTAAGCTTTTAGGTGTACAAGCTACAAATTAAAATCGTTAGCGTGAATCAGAAAGGGGTACAGCGCCATCTAGTTGTAGTACCGATAACTGCTTTCGTTGCACAATGATTCTAAAGAGTATAGAATTGATTACAGATGTCCATGGGTGGAAGTGACTTACTATGAACTGCATGTTTGTTGACTCCTTCTATATTATAAAATATAATATTTTAGTATATTTGAGGTAACCATATCAAATATAGAGCCTAATTGTATATTGGTAAAAATGTTGGTAAAAGTATAAAACTTTGTCCGAAGTTTCCAATTTAAAAGAACGCTAGTCTGTACATAAATAATACGCTGTTACTCAGTAAAACTCATGAAATTTTTCCATTAGCACATCGTACTTTGTTTAAAATTACATATCGTAGATGCACAACGTGTCGGAGCGTAGAATCTTGTATTTTTTACAAACTTTATTTTTATCACATCGGATTAGCAAACGATTATGCAGCCCACCTGATGGTAAGTGGCCACTGCCGCCCATGGAGATGTGGAAGGAAGTTTATATAGAACAGGGGTTCTATCTGAAGTCAATCACAAATTCGTTACTATTCCCGGGGACAAAGATGGTCGCTTCATTTAAAAGGCTCACTTTTATAAGAGGCGACCATCGTAGTCCAATCACACCTTTTCACCGAAACGCAAGAACTGCTTCACCCTAGAAATGGGGGTACCTAACGGTGGTTCTACTGCTTCCAATCCTTCAATTGAATTTTAAATCACATACACTTTTGGTTTAGATGTCCTTTTAAATCCAATACGGTGGACGTCGTAGGAGGGCAGTTTAATACTTTTCACCATAATTTAACATTTTCTATTATCTTTTACCCCTATAGGATTTTTTTTTTCTGGAGAATCTAAAAATCAAAATAATGCTACTGAAGTGCTTGCTTGTTAATTTTACTTTAATACATTTATTTCTCCTTACAACGACAAACTATATTTGTAGACAGATGAAATTCAAAGTCCTCATAGGTTATGTGTTACACATGTAGTTATGAAAGCCTGGTCGTCTGAAATTTCCTCCTCTAGTCATTGGGGTCCAGAGTTTATAATTATGGAGAGTTTATAGCAGACAGTTAGAAAGGTTTAAAGATATATACGAACTAGACTATCTGTAAAGTGCTTTAGCAGCGAAGAAAATCATCGTCAGGAAATATACGTATCAAAAGTCAGCAATAAAGTTCTCAATAGTTACACTAACGTGCTAAAATGTAACCTAAGCCTTTGAGAGGGCACTTTCACTTTAAGAGGGACACCTGTACCCAAAATCGGACAATAACCGATAAGTACCGTAAATACGAATTTATAAACTTCACCGTGCCAAAGTAGCATTTTTAAAATTTAAATTTAAATTCCATGAAATAGTTATTAAATTTAAATTCCATGAAATAGTTTTTTGAAACGTCGTTTTTTGTACTGTATTGTTCTAAGTAGTTCCTTACATTTGATACCCATACTTGTCTTAAAAGTAAATGGCACACAATCTTGAGGCATCGGTGATACATTGTCATTCAAAACCAACGTGTATGCAAAACTCCAGATCAATCGGTTGGGGTTAACTGCTTTGAAGTTCAGTTGCAAGCTTTAACCCTTTATTTACGAATTACCAAGGCGAGTAAAATAGAAACTTATAAAAACAAAGTATTAGTTGGATTCCACGAAATCTGTTTATTAAAGCGAGTGTAATTATAAAGTTATGAATAAGAAATCCTATTTGTGTGTCCCAGCTGACTCACTACTGACGTGCCTACTCCCACTCTGGCGAAGATATCTTCCTCAGTTCTCTGCCAATCGTCAAATTATCACTGCACCTGGTTCCCTGACCTACTTATCATTTTTAAACATGTACTTGTAGATACTTCATATTATAAATATTCATTTTGCTACTTTAGTACTAAGTACACAAATAAATTAAGAACGTTCAATAACACTTTGAAAAGTGTCAAACTTGGATAGTTACGTAAATATATACTATAAATAAGTTATAAAAATATTTTTTATAAGATAAATCGTGTCCAGAGGTTTCGTTGGCAATTTAAAAATACAATAGAATATTTTTTGTTAACCTTAGAGTAGATAGATTTTAAGGAATAATAGTCTTCCAAAATTAATTTCGATAATTTTGTTTATTCCGATTCCAAACACATAGACAGTTTATGACGTAGACAATTGTTTTTAAATCATAGACAATTGTTTTTAAATCATTACTTTTATTAGATACTAATTCTCAGTCCCCCAAACAATATATTTGTATGTCATATACATTTGCATGTCATATACAGATACGTGGACTTTTTATAAGATTTACGGATTATAATAGTACACGAGCATACTATCCACCTGATGGTAGGTGGCCACTGCAGTCTATGACTTTAAACTATGCCAAACTATTTGGTGTAAAATCGTATCTCATCAATTGCATACCGCAAATAAAGAAAACGAAAATGCTCTCAACCTGATCGTAAGATCATGTCGTCCATGAACATCTATCACCAGTTTCACGTGTAAAAGTGAATCTACGGTGTGTTAACTATAGATTCGTTGTCATTCCTAAGAACCGAGACTCGCCATATGCAAGTCATTCACGGTAGTCATGCAAGGCGGTATCAATATCGCATTGTGAGGGTGTTGAATTTATTTTTTTATAATATGGAAGTAGCAAACGAGCATGCAGTCCATCTAAGGGTAAGTGGCCACTGCCGTCCATGGACATCTGTAATCAACCCCTAGATAAGATCAGAGTCTTACATGAGGACTGAGTCGGAACGCCTCGGATAAGTATGTCAAATCTTACCACGTCCTTAAGACCAGAACGCAGCAGTGCATAGGTAACACTGCAGTTAGTAGGTGTAGCAGTGGTGCTTCGGGAGTCGAACCACAAAGAGTTCTACCATCTTTAGAATCATGGATCATGCTTTTTCGATTAGTATGCACTATGGTTTTGTATTTGTAAAGTTGCGACAAGTAATGTGGTTAAGTGACAGCCAAGTCGTCACATTACGGACTTAAAAATAACTCTTATGTACCTTGAACATGAAAAGATTCAGAATGGCCAAAAAAATAAATACACCAAAGCTGCGCTTTATTGCAAGATTATTCATGTCTAGATTACTATTTTTATTAAAGTATTTTATCTTATTTTTATTTTCTTTTATCTTACATATTTGTTGTGATCATATGTAAATTCAGTATGCATGTAGGCGTGTAATATTTCAGAAGGATTTAATGTTATTTTTTCTGGTATATTAGGATATTTTTAAGCAGAAAGGGATTTCCAAATGTAAGGCCCTAAGCCGACATAAGCCCCAAGACATGAGCTACAAACCGTAGCGTTGAAAAACCACATGGGAAGCAGTCATGACAGTGGGTCATAACAACAGTGAATACGTGACAATATAACTGAATATATTGTAGTTTTTATTGAATCACAGTTGCAAAGCGAGCATTTATAATAGTATATCTGATGATAGTTGGTCAATACCCATCTTAATTTCAGGCTAACAATTTCCATCTCTAAATAGGATTCGAGTCCTAGTCTGTTACAGATGTTCTACATCTAAGGTATATGTTAGAAATCCTCTTTTAAGCGTCTCTATATTACCATATCCTTCAAAACACAGTAGTACTAATAATACTGTTATAAAAATAAATGTGGAATAATATTATGAAAAACACTAATAATACTGTGGAAGGTATCAAACAGTCTTTCATAATAGTTTGAATGATAGTGAAAATTATAGCGCTAAGTCTGCTAATTCATTAGGATAGCTGATAGAGGTTATAAATAAAACATTATGTTTACATAGAATGTATATATTTCGTAGATTATATCAATATATAAAGGGAAACTTACCTTATGCACATGGAATGAATTACAGTTACGAAAATCGCTGTCGTTGTAGAATGTCTACGAGCGTCTACGAAATTTCTAATTGGTAAAAATTATATAATTATACTTAAGGTATAATAATAATGTATTATGTACACAGCATTAAATCGGGATTTACAGTATAATTCATTGTTAATTAGTTGTTATCTTGTAACTAGTTGTCTATTAGTAAACAAATAATTAAACAATCAATGCTTGCTTGCAGCAGATTACCAGAAAAATTTAGAGAAGTTCATTGTTAAGTTCATCTGGTTGATGGCATTTCGTGTGGGCCGACTCGCGGGCGCCTGCCAGGGACCGACAGGAATCCGCCAGGAAGCCTGGATCAGCGACACGATACCGATTCGCACTCACATCACCTCCGCCCTAAACGTGTGCGAGCGATACATGTGAAGGGATTCGCCAAATTTTTGGTCAAAACAAATAAAAGAGGACCGCAACGGTGTTAAGGCGGGCGTGTCTATAAAAGGCCGAGAGGGGGGTGCGCGGGGGTGGTAACACGATCCGCGAGCTCCAGCCGGCCGGCCGCCCTGGAGCCGCGACCGCGCCGCGCGGCGGGCGGCGGGGGCGGCGGCGCGGGAGGCGGCTGGTGCGCGCGCGCCGCCCGCACCCGCTCTCACTAGTCGAACGGTGCCCGACCGGTAACGTAGCGCCGACTGCCGACCGAGAGACGAACCAGCGACAATGTCCGCCGTGGCGAAGACTTCCAAGTACACCTACCGCAGCAGCGGTGGCGGCACCACCGACGTCAACATCGAGTACAGCGCCGACCTGAGTGCTCTCTCCAGGCTGGAGGTACCGGCCTTCGAATCAGTGCAGTGCTTGTGAAGTGTTCGGGACGCATGATAGAATATGTTGTATTTTTCAGGACAAGATTCGTCTCCTCCACGATGATCTGGAATCCGAAAGGGAGCTACGTCAGAGGGTAAGATACCGTGCGCGCGAAATGTGATATGCGCGAGCGCCGCGTCCATAGCGGGCGCGCCGGCGCAGGTGTGGGCGGGGCGGACGCCTTTCGCACACCTCTATTAATACCGCCGCCCTCGATTTTACTGCTTCCTTGCGCCCTTCAGTAAAAATTAATCGATGCGCCACCCCTAAGGTTTTAACCCCTAAGTTTTCTAACAGTGTGACTTTAACAATACTTGTGCTATTAATATCCGCTATATTGTTATTAAATATTAAATGTAATTTATATGAATTGAGTGTAAAAAAGGATTGCCTTGAAAAAAACTTAAGCTTAAACTTAATAGTTGTGAAAACTGCTTCATTATAACTTACTTACATACTTAATATTATACAGCATATTATGGTACAATATAAAATGTGTGTACTAGGAAAAAAATAAAAAAATATACGCATATTTTCCATAAGTATTACTAGATAGAAAAAAAATATTTCAGTAATAAAATAACGTTCCTTTTATAAATGTATATAATATGATAGTCATAAATGTATAATCGGTTCTAACATTTGTTTTTCACGGTTCGCTTCATCGCAATCAAAGTTCGTTGTCGACTGCTATTTTTGGAGCAAAGATGCGTTCTCACGTGCACGCAACATCCTAACTGCACGGAGACTGAGCATCGGTCCCGGGGCCACTCGTTACCCGCGTTATATTTAGTCACGAAGCGAAAGCATTCACTGAAACCTCAACTTCTAGCTCTCCGGTCTCACTTTTGAAACTGGGCCAAATGATGCTCGTTCCCGTTGAGAATGCCACAATATTGAAATATAATAATAGACCGCGGTGTTAGTGGCGAAAATATCCGACTTAGTCACAGCTGCCGTGAGATACGAAACGATTCTTATTTTAGCTGGACACAATGTGGAAATATGCGAAGGACGTGTTACCGAAATCGTGGCGCCGTTGCATAATTTCTAAATATCTGTAAAGATAGGAAATATTAGAACACGCTTTGAATATTTCCTTCTCTTTCAAAGTTTCCATATTACACTTTAATAGAGAGATTATAACGTTAGGTATGTTTTATTGCAGTTATACATTTTTTATACGTAATTCCACGAATTCTTTGATTACAATAATAAGATGTAAAGTTTCAGTCAATAACGGATATGTTTTAAATGTAGTACAATTGAAGAAATTAAACCGTTTTAAAATCAATTAAAATTTTGCAGTTTAAAAATAATAGTTCACATTTATTGAGGGTATTATACATTTAACATCATTTATCGGGGACTATCAATTAGTACTTTATTTCCTAGAAACTATTTTATATTAACAGTTAAATTAACAACTAACAAACGATAACAATTTGTTGCTATTTTTTTTCATTTATTCATGAAATATACACAAAAAATTATATTTCCCAGATCGAAAGGGAGAAGGCAGATTTGAGCGTGCAAGTTATCCAGCTCTCCGAAAGGCTGGAAGAGGCAGAGGGTGGAGCTGAAAGCCAGGTAAACATGACACTTTTCATGATACTTTATTAGTAAATTCATAATATGCATCAGGTAAAAGTATAAGGTATACCTATCGAATCTATATGTTTCGAACTAAACTTAAACAGTTGATATAAAGATATTCCAATTTAGTATAATCTTCAACGAGATCCTGTAACCACCATGATAAAATCGACGTTGAAGGACAAGTTAAAATAAATTAAAGCGGAGAAAGGTAACATAAAAGTACAATTTTATTGTATTTCTTGAAAGTTATATCAAATGGGCCCATATTTTCGTAAATATTTTAGCACCAAACTAATTCCAACACATGTAGAAACATCGTTTTTGTATTATATGGCTTTGCGATATTTATTGTTTTCTTACAGCAATGCGAACTGCATAAAAGCTAAGCGATAGACCTATACGTACATATTCTTTTCAGGATATTTCTACAAGCGTGACGAGGAATGTCAGGAGGAAATTTAAAGATAAAATTTGAGAGATTGCTTCACAATGTGGAACAAAGTGAAAAATGTCTAATTTATGAGCTTCAGATTTTACTGACGAGTAATTTTAATAACATAACGTAAAAATACCTTAGCAATAGTTACAAATATGTAATGTTCAAATTCTTACCCTAACGAAGCTCATGTGGGTGCAGAATTTGAAATTGTCTTATATCTCTTTCAGTTCGAGATCAACAGGAAGCGCGATACTGAACTGACCAAGCTCCGTAAACTCCTGGAAGATGTACATCTCGAGTCTGAAGAAACCGCGCATCTGCTCAAGAAGAAGCACCAGGAAATCGTGGTGGATCTTCAGGACCAGATCGACAAACTTACCCACAACAAAGCCAGGTAGGAATTCTTGAGTGTCTCAACTTAACGCCCTTTAGCTTCCTTGTGTCAATTTTGTATAAAGTGCGGATTGTGCAAGTTTTAGATTTAAGAATTGCTATGCGAAGCATTACTATTGCGACAGTTAGCTCTGCGTCAAAAATAACATTTTGTAAACACATATTTTTTTACGTCTCTCGTAGTCTTTATTCCTCTCGTTTGCATGATACAATTTCGTTGTCTGCAGGGCTGAGAAGGAGAAGGCCAAGTTCCAAGCTGAGGTCTACGAGCTTTTGGCCCAAGTGGAGAACGTGACCAAGGAGAAGATCACAATTCACAAGACCTGTGAGAGGCTCGAAGTTACAATCAGCGAGCTCCATATCAAAATCGAAGAGCTGAACCGTACCATTGTAGACATCACCTCCCACAAGCAGCGCCTGTCCCAGGAGAACATTGAGCTCACCAAGGAAGTTCAGGACCTTAAGGTGTGAAGCACAAAAAAATTATAAACATCGTCAAATCTCTTAAAACCAATCTATGCCATATTTTAATAGTATACCGTAATTACTAGTAGGTTCATGACGTAAAAAAATTCTCACCATGATTGAAATTTCATCTGCATTATTTTATGTTTTTTGTAACACTCTTGGAACACTTTATTATTTCCAGGTGAACATTGAGAACGTGGTGTACCTTAAGAGCCAGGTGATCAGCCAGCTCGAGGACTCGCGTCGCAGGCTCGAAGATGAAGAGAGGAGGCGCTCCATGCTTGAGGCTAGCTTGCACCAGGTAAAATATTGTCTTCCTTGTCTATAAATTCTCATAATGTATTTTGCATCTTATCTTCTCGAGGAGAAACTGTGTTGACCTGAGCACATTTTAACATGAGCTGTAACATTTTAGGTTGAGATTGACCTGGAGTCCGTGCGCGTTCAACTTGAGGAGGAATCTGAAGCCCGTTTGGACCTGGAACGTCAGCTGGTTAAGGCCAACGGCGAGGTCCAGCACTGGCGATCTAAGTTCGAGGCCGAGGCTGCTGCCAGGGCTGAGGAGATTGAGGAGATCCGCCGCAAGTACTCTGCTCGCATCCAGGAGCAGGAAGAACAGATCGAGACTCTCATCGTTAAAATCAACAATGTTGAGAAGCAGAAGTCACGCCTGCAAAGCGAGGTATGCTTATAAAATTTACAATACTCTTAATTGATTTATGAATTGTTTCCAAACCACTATTTTTAGAAGCTATAAGTGTAAATAAGAAAAATCTGTAGTGTTATTCAGATGAATATAAAGTCACACTGGACTTTTTCTTAATTCATCTATAGACAAGACATATTTATAATAATTTCACATTGTCCTTCCAGGTTGAGGTCCTCATCATTGACCTCGAGAAGGCCAACGGAACGGCTCGGGAGCTGCAAAAGAGGACCGAACAGCTGGAGCGCGTCAACATCGAGATCAAGTCGAGGTTGGAAGAGACCGTGCAACTGTACGAGCAGTCCCAACGCGACCTGCGCAACAAGCAGACCGAGCTCCAGCGTATCTCGCACGAGCTTGACAAGACCCGCGAGCAAAAGGATGCTCTTGGCCGCGAAAACAAGAAACTGGGTGGTAAGTTCCAAATACTTTTATTTTAAGACTAGCTATCTTAGACTTTAGACTGTTATAAATATAAAGATATATGTTTGGATGAATTAGTTAACCACGATCATAAAAGTTAATGAGACTGAAAGTTTTAAGAGATATTCTATGTGGTTGATAATGGCGTAACTGCAAGAATATATTAAGAAGGGTGTTAGAAATGCGTCCAAGATAGTAGTAAGAAATATGATAAATGACAAACATAATTTGTTACATTTTTTCATTAAAAAATAAAATTATACGTAATTGAAAAGCTTACAAAATTCTTAAACAAAACTTAATTCGACATGTGCGTTATAAAGACAATTATCATATCAACTCATGATTGAGATTTAATATTGTTTCAAAAGGTAATTTAGTAGCGACAGAAAGAAGAAATCGTCCATCTTCTTTCGTTCTTATCATAAGTATCATCTTAAACATCTTAGACATCTTTAACAATCATTTTATTCCCTGTTACGGCTATGCAAAACCTCTGGTAACGAAAGTTATTACCAATTTTAAGAAAATATTACTTTAACAAAAAGACAAACAATAATAAGAAATTTTTATATCTGGATATCTTCTATGTTGAATCATAATATCGAACATTTAACTTATATAGCAATCAATCTATGTATTTTTGAAATTAATAGATTTTTTTATTTGCATATGAAGTTGTTATTGATACTATTCAAAACATTAAAATATAATGTATATTATATTCATTTATCATAAAAATAGACTTAGCTGTAAGTACGATACCTATAAGCTACACGTATACCTATACCTATTACGTGCCCAGTTCATTGATGTTTAAATAAAATATCAATGTATCATAGTCAATGTATCCTTTGTACTTGACTCGGCAGCGAAGCGAGCTATATTTAAATTTGGACATCTAAGTTGACACGATTTATTACATAAAAACGGTTAAGATCAATTCTCAAAATATACTCAGCAATATTTGAAATCATTATGAATAACCTTGAATACAAGCCAGCCATCTATAAAATAAAATAAAATTTTCGAATATAAAATGGGTAGCGTTTTATATTCGTAAGTTTTAGTTTATTTTATAGATGGCTGGCTTGTATTCAAGGTTATTCATAATGATTTCAAATATTCCTGATTTAGAGGAAGTGAGTTAGAAAAAGATAAAGTTTAGTTTTATTTTATCCTAGTCCTCAGGAAAAGCAACAATTTTTTTGTGATCGGCATCAATAAGAACATCTATTCTGCCTATAGTTGACTACTTCCATAAGCGGTAGAGACCACTAGCCAGTGGACTGCATACTCGTTTGCTTCTTAATCTTATAAAAAGCATTAAAACGGTAATCTTCACGTAAACATTATTTATAAAACATTTTTATTTTCTTTCAGACGACTTGCACGACGCCCGCGCCAACCTCACGGAGTTGACCCGCCGTCTTCACGAGCTCGAAATCGAGCTGCGCCGTCTTGAGAACGAGCGAGAGGAACTCACTGCCGCCTACAAGGAAGCCGAGGCCGTAAGTATTTAGTGTATTTGCTGTATTCATACATCAAATTACAGATGGAAAGGCTAAGACCTTTCCATCTCAGGATTGTGCTATCTTGAGAATGAGCAACAGGATTTCACTGCCATTTACAAAGCCGAGGTAGAAGGAAGTCACTTAGCTATGACTACTAATTAAGACAATGACAAAATGTGGCTAAATATACAAAATACTACTAATTAAGACAAACCTTAGTGCCACATGGTCTTCAAAATAAACGAAAGGAAGTTAGTGCCATTCACGGCAGGCCTAATCCGCAAGTTGTTGCACCTTAGTTGCTGCAGTGCAGCCATCCATCAAATGAAATGAAAAGGTTACAACTCCAGTACCGAGCGGTCTTGAGATCAGGCAAGAAAACTAATGGAAGCCTACAAGAAAGAAAATGCCAAAAGGCATGACTTAGCTATTCTTACAGCTACAGCTGTCTAGAAGATAACCGAAGCAGTAAAAAGTAACTTAGCCATTAATGCAGTCTTACATTAATTTTGTCGATGAAAAGGCCCTAGCTCTTTATCGCCAACGTTTGAAAGGATTGAGACTAAAATAACAAACATAATCCTTATTTCAATTACGTCATTGATTAAGTTTTTAAGTTACAATTTAATTGCTCATGAGGGTTTACTTGTTTTGATTCGCGTATGATTCCGTTAATTGACAAGTTCCTTTAATATTTAGTAATTGGTTTTGGTCTGGACCGATTAAATATGGCGAGATCTAGCGAGCGATTTACACGTCAGCGAGTCCTTTGAAAGCAAAATATTTTAACGTATTTTTGTTTCGTTTTAAAGTAATAGTGATATTTATTTAGTGACGTACGAATTAATTCTCATATCAAAAATATATTAATATGGTATTCATAGAACATCATCAGTACCACAGAAACAGGCCGTAGTAACCTCATGATACTAATATATTTGTCTACAATCTACAAGTAAGCAAATGGTTAGATATATAGTTTTAAATGTAATAAAAATATCAATTTAATTTTGTCTTTAGGTTCGCTGATTCGCTTTAGTCTCAAAAATAGATCTAGTTATTTCTAAGCAATCAAATACGTGTTAGTCTCCTTAATGTGACATGACTACAGTATAGATATCTATTTTGGTAAAAGTAATTAGCAACTTATTGGCAGCAATTCAGTGGGAGTCAATTGCAAACCAATTACACTTCAACATTTGCCAGAGCATTTCAACGGATACCACCGAAATGAATATTTTTAGAATCACGAGCAACAAACAAAAGTCAAAGACGTGAAAAATCTACTTTTGTTCCCAGCGACGTGGAACTATTTTTAATCATTTCGCCTTGCACTCACATATAGATCGAGAGCTAACACTAAGATTAACATTACGTACATATCTTTCGCAAATAGCTGTTACAAATTGGACCATTACATTGTATTAGAAATTTGTAGGAATATAATTTACATTGCATTTATGGTTGCAGACTAAACAATTATATTTCTACTTGCTTTAAATAGGTAATAAAACTTGAATTCGCATATAACTGCATTTCTTTTGCTTCTCTGCATTATTTTTTTACTGTTAATACGCATACCACTTATATGGATCAAGTAGTATCTTGCTACTTCGTACCAAAATAAAGAAAGGTTTAAATGATGATGTAGGGAATCAATTTTTATAACGGTAATGGTGCCGCTTTTGATCCACGAAGAATTTCACAACCTATAAAGTATATTAATGATATTGTTAAATGGTGATCTACATATCTAATCATCATTGCAGGGTCGTAAGGCCGAGGAGCAACGTGCGCAGAGGCTGACTGCCGAGCTGGGTCAGTTCCGCCACGAAGCCGAACGCCGCCTCCAGGAGAAGGAAGAGGAGATCGAAGCTATCCGGTAAGAATTATAACTTGAAAAATAT
Source organism: Cecropterus lyciades (assembly GCA_002930495.1). Classification (NCBI taxonomy): domain Eukaryota; kingdom Metazoa; phylum Arthropoda; class Insecta; order Lepidoptera; family Hesperiidae; genus Cecropterus; species Cecropterus lyciades. Next base: position 397,065 of record MOOZ01000943.1, on the reverse strand, counting down.
TTTACATAAATTTAAACATCATCACATCATAAAAAGTAAACAAAGCTGTACAAATAAGTAACTACAACAATGGAAGTAAAAATGGATCTAGAATGCATACATATCAACGAACAAACTTGTACTTACAAAGATGAGACAACCAAAATAAATATCTAAAAAAAGAAATACATACCAGTATCATCTTACACAACAAAAGCAAACTCAGAACTATACTCTTTATATTGTTGAATTGTTACATTTATTTATTCCATGCTTACCAACTTTTTACAGATGATTTATACATTTATTTTATTTTATACACAATTTTTCACAAAAATAATGAAATAAAACAAATTCCATACCTCACAAGCCCTACAAATCACACTAAATAATTTTACCTATTGAACGAACATCTCCGACTACACAATGAGACTGCTAAATAGGAACTGTAAGCAGAACGTCAATATTGAGCTTGACGCACAACTAATACACTCTATTGTTGAAGTGTTGAGTGACGAACGTCATGCAAACCTGCACTCTTAAAACTTCTACCTACACAGCCATGACATGTTTTAACTGGAAGAAAGCCAATTTATGTAGATGATATAATGATTATTGATGCAATCGATAAAGATTTAAACAATATAGTAAATTGTACTAAGCTATTTCATTGAAGCTTATGATACTACTATGTATATATTTGTACAGTTCCCGGTAATAGAGTATTTCCATGATGATAAGACGCACATCCGCATATAGTGTAGCATAGAAAATTGGCACAAGTTCCATTTAAATATAACAGCTGCGTTGATTGGTGAATATTAGCGGTGTACATTTAAGAATATTGGCACATGACCGCTGATGAAATCTACAAAAGTCCGAATCATTTTCCCTGTGCCCCAGTTACGATAACCTCGGTGCCTGATGCCACACGTTTGATATTTCAATCGACACCTAGATCACCGTTAATCTTTCAATCGATATATCATGCCACCCGTTAAGGTGCCCGATTACAAATGGAACAAGCCGCCCACCGCTGTCTATGAAGATAATTATGGATACGGAATAAACTATTATCAACCAATGATTGACTATATAACGGCCAAAGAACAAGGAGTGGCAGCCAAACCACCTCATTTGCCGTGGAACAACGAGAGAGGATTGGACAAGTATAGGTTTGATAAACCGATTCAACCCTACTCAGAAGAAGACGTGTCTAGACTTTCGCAAGAAGTGTCGGAACAAGCGAAGAAAGATCTTAATACATTCACCGTTGGAAAAAGGACCCCTTTTTCAGTTATAGCAACTGCAGCAGCGGCAAACGTTACGAAACACGTTGGAGTTGAAAGTGTTGTAGTGAAAACGAAAAAAAAGAAAATGGATAGGGAAAAAATCAAAGCAGAAAGACAAAAAAAGATACTAAACGAAATCGAAAAGGAACTCGAATTATACGATAAAAATGTTAATGTTGGTGCCGAATTAAGAAGTAAAGCTTTAATGTATAGAGGGAAATCAGCCAAAGCTATCGCTCAAACTTTACTTCAAGAAAGTAGAAAAAATGTTTCAGAGGGATTATATAGACCTCCTAGACTCTTAGAAATACCTGTCCCAAAAGTGAAAGTGCACATTGACCGAGACATAAGTGACTTTAAGGAAAATATAAAATCAAAGTTGTCTGAAAGCAGACGGTCGCATATGTCCGAAAGTCAATACATAGAATCTATGGCTGAAATTGCTAGAACTGTACGTGCAGTATCTCCAACTACTTGCATTGTTAAAATCGAAACGGAAATACCTGTTATAAATACCGAGTACATTCATAAGCTCAATGAATTAAAAGAAACCATCAAACAATTTGAAAATTTAAGTACACATTTCGTTTTCGATACGAGGTATAACATTGTGATGATAATAAATGTGTTTCATGCAATAGGATCAGTGTTTTTATTATTGATATCTTTGCAGCAAGCAGACCAGCATTGAGATCGAGCAGTTGAATGCCCGCGTTGTGGAGGCTGAGACCAAGCTGAAGACGGAGGTCACCCGCATCAAGAAGAAGTTGCAGATCCAGATCACAGAGCTCGAGCTGTCGCTTGATGTTGCCAACAAGACCAACATCGATCTGCAGAAGACCATCAAGAAGCAATCTCTGCAGGTGAAAAATTTAGCTTGATATAATTGAATTCGAAATCTAATATCCATTGTAACCCATATATTTTATTCTTATGTAAACACAAACACATGCATTAAACTTGCTCTTAAATATTTATTACAGCTCACTGAGATCCAGACCCACTACGATGAGGTCCAGAGGCAGTTACAGGTGACGCTTGACCAATATGGCGTTGCCCAGCGCAGAATACAATCTCTTACTGGCGAGGTCGAAGAGATTCGTGGCAACTACGAGCAGGTAACGCACTATTAAATAAGCAATTTTTTGTTGTAAGTATTATACTTACGAGGCTAACTTTATCCTTCAACCAGCAGCTTAATAAAAAATGGAATATTTAGTAGAAAGTAATAGGTTATTACGATTTCTAACATGTATCTATTTTAGGCCCTTCGTGCTAAGCGCGTCGTCGAACAATCGTACGAGGAAGCGCAGACCCGCATTAACGAGCTGACCGTCATCAACGTCAACCTGTCCAGCAGCAAGGCCAAGATCGAGCAGGAGCTCGCCGCTGTAGCTGCTGACTACGACGAGATCACCAAGGAACTGCGCGTCTGCGACGAAAGATACCAGCGCGTCCAGGTATATTTTAGACATTGTAGTAATATTCCTTGTTGTCCTATCGACATTTTATGATATAGTAGAAAAAAGTGTCATTCAGTAGAAAAAATTGAAGTCGTAAATGTATCGTATTTTATAATACAATTCAATTATTCAAGAATTCCAACATTATTAATACGCATAGAAGTCTACATTATATATGCCTGAATCGATTTTTATAATATAGGTACGCATTACAAGCAACAAAAAACTAATATACATATAGCAATGTCTGTCAGTTTAATATTTTAATATCATAAGCTGTAAATAAAATTAAGTTTAGATAGAAATAATTAATATCGTGTGAAGGTACACAACCTCTCTAAATAATGGAATGACATTGTATTATAGACTGAGCTGAAGCACACCGTGGAACACCTTCACGAAGAACAGGAGAGGATCGTCAAGATTGAAGCTATTAAGAAGTCTCTCGAAATTGAAGTCAAGGTAAGTACTGTTGGCATAGCTACAACTTTTTGTGTCTCACTACTGGGTACGGGATTTTTCCAAAATAATTGAGGAATAATTGGTAAATGCTGATTAGTGGAGGCAGATACCTGTGTCAAAGTTCAATACGTTCTATCCTATGATAACATCTAGGATTAACGGGTTTACGTTCCTATTGTAATGCTATACCATGAATGAAACTTAAACTTAGCAAATAGAAGTGTCCTGTATGGGCTAAGTTTCAGTACGAGTAAGTTGATAAAATACTCAGGGTAAATAATCTTGAAACAAAAAATTATATACCAGCTAAGTATCATACATAAAATTTTAATAATGACAGTAGTATACTACTTATCAAAAGAAGAAATTTTCTTACATATCTTCTATAATACTTATTTGTCTATAAACGTCTTTCAGAACATTTCTATCCGCCTGGAGGAGGTTGAGGCTAATGCCATTGTTGGTGGTAAGCGCATCATCAGTAAAATGGAGGCACGCATCAAGGACTTGGAACTTGAGATGGACGAAGAGAAGAGAAGGCACGCTGAAACCATCAAGATCCTTCGCAAGAAGGAGCGTCAGCTCAAGGAGGTCATGATCCAATGCGAAGAAGACCAGAAGAACATTGCCCTTCTCCAAGACTCCCTTGAAAAGTCCAACCAGAAAGTCTGCATCTACAAGAGGCAGTTGACAGAACAGGTATGTCCAATACTAATGGGTATTTATTACATTACCCTTACCATATCTTTTGGTGTTTTATACTAGATAATGATCATCCCAAAATGTTACATAAAATTTTATAAATCCAGTCACTGATTAACCGTTGAAAATACTTCTTGCCAACAGGAGGGCGTCTCCCAGCAGAGCGTAACGCGGGTACGACGATTCCAGCGCGAGCTGGAGGCTGCCGAGGACCGTGCCGATGTTGCCGAGAGCAACCTCTCGCTCATCCGTGCCAAGCACCGCACCTTCGTCACCACCTCCACGGTGCCCGGCTCCCAAGTCTACCTCGTGCAGGAGTCCCGCGCCCTGAGCACAGAGTGAGCGCCCCACCCCTCGCCCCACAACAACAGCATTTCTCTTCACCAGTCGATTACGGGGCGCAATTCCGGTCGGGTAAAATAAGCCTAGTCGTTCGTTAAGTGATGTTTGAGTTACGCGATAGATTGCGCTGTGTGACTCTCGGGTCTAGTGGCGCCATCTATCGAGCACCGCGAGCCGGGACGGGCGCTCGGTATATCGGCTCGCCCTAACGTTGCCGTGTCTCCACAGTACAAGGCCGATTACCGACCGTTCGTCCCAATAATTTTTTTATTGTAATGCAATCAATCAAATAAAGGAACCAAAAACTCAATAAGCTTTTTTTTTCAATATTTTTCTATTATAAGGTCAACAACGCTACGAAATACATGTTGTTACGTACCGTACTTTAGGTGCAGTAGTGTAATAAATGAATTATTTTATATTATAATTATTAATTTATTATTCGTGCAATGCATATTGTACGTCTGTAACTGTAACTTGTAATAATTAAAAATAAATGCTATTTATGTTAAAGAGTTAAATAAACAAAAAAAGCAATAAAATTTCAAAAACATTTTGGGTTTTTATTTATATATCTCACGTTAACAACTTTGTCGATTATATCAAACTATTGTTGAGGCTTTGTAACCATTTTATACGAATTGTCATATATTTTAATGAATTGTCCTTAAAATATTGTAATTTAAGCAATAATTTATATTAGCACGGAATAAAGCTGCAGAAAATTCCCTAAAATTTTGCAAATCTTTCATCGAACATAATATACCTACAATTTATATGAACAGACAATGCTACTAATTAAGTAATACATATGTAACTACACAAAAAAATCTCTCTCACTTCTTTCTTCTCAGTAAATAACCTATTCATGCTGTTTTTGTTGGATTCCTATAAACAAACTCTATCTCATAAACAACGGTATATAGCTTCAACTCTTATGTAAGAAAAAAGATGGCGCTGTTGTACATGCACTATTGCTATTAATCTTTTATCTATCACCGGCATAGTTACATTATTATAATCGTTGGAACATAAATAATGCAATACTGGGCAATAACATAGCTACTTACCCCTGTAATTCTCTCACAGTGGATATTATTTTCTTTCAGATTCAAAAATAGTTTGTTTAAACTCTAAAATAGTTTGTTTACAGATATTATGTGTAAGAAATGATGATGATGAAAAACATAGAAATTTTCTTGCTCATTTTTTCTAAGATCACTTTTCTAACAACCTTATTGTTGTAAACTTACTTACTTGCATCGTAGGTACCTAAAGACAGAATTGTTTCAATATAGATGTAGCAAACTAGTGTGGTGTTGGTTAGGTTAGGTTAGGTTAAAGGGGATCTCCACCTTGTGGTGTTGAGGGGGCTTAGTAACCGTGGCTTGGAACGCCACGGTGAAGCCAAGGGAGATCCCAGGATGGGACGCTTCGAGTGGGCTTGGCCGTCGGCCCGCTCTGGATGTGTCCGAGGGGGCTGCGGGGGACGGAGTTTTCTGGCTTCTGCAGCCAGAAGGGTCGCGAGAGGAGAGATGTCTCGGTGAGTCGTTGCTGTGCGCCCTGTATCCCGCGACTGAACGGGGGTGCACCGTCGGATGCATTGGCAGTGGGGCCGCAGAGGAAGAGGAGATGCGGTGTGTCGTTGCCGGCCTTCCTATCCTCTGCGACCGTTTGGTGGTTTGCGGCGAAGCCAAGGAGCGGATCCGCCGCTGGGTGTGGGAGGTCGATGCCTGTAAGGTGTGGAAAAATTTGCAGGTGTCGTCTTACCCATGCCCACGCCCACTGGGTGGCGGTCTCGGGGTTGGTACGTTGCCCTGCGGATGGGGGTCTTGGAGGTAAGGCTTTGTGATTTCTTGCGCGCCTTACTATTGGAGCGGCCAGGCATCGGCGGGTTCGCGGATGGTTGCGAAAGCGT
>MOOZ01000943.1:347661-374010 GCA_002930495.1 Cecropterus lyciades | reverse complement strand
TCAACATTTTTTTTTTCGCCTATGATTTCATCATTTGAAATCATCAAACAAATATTAGTATTATGGGAAACTAGTTATTGTGTTCGTAATACCAAATTTATTTTAATTATCTCCCCACCCCCTTGCCCCTTCTTTTAATATATAGCCTATGTCACTCTGCAAACTATGTCAATTATAATGATATGTCATTAGTCACAATCCGCTTGGGCTGTAGCGCATGCCAAAGAAATTGACATACATACAAACAAATATATATACATACGCTGGAAAACCATTACCCTACTGATGCAGTCAGGATAATATTGGTTTAATTGACTTAGCGGCAATTAAACGCAATAACGCGTTTTTGACAGACATCTGACGTTGTTGACATGACGTGTTTGACATTGTTACTTATGTTAACAATTAGGCCTTATTTTGTTTCATTTAATACATTTGTGTTTTTTATTACACATCAATATGTTATTTCTTCAATCATTCTGTCTATCCTTTACGGATATACTAACTATACATTCTACTTTATTAATATTGATAATTATCACGACCTGAAGAGTGGCAGAACAGCGAACGGATATACGGTCGAACGGGGATATATAAAAATAATTTGTCAGGATATCCCATTGCATCGAATGCAGCTTACCTATTTTTAACCCCGCCGACTTGTGCACAATGTTGTCACTACATATTGTACCGTGAAGCATTTTATTCATCTGCATCTGTATTTATAAGGGCTTAGAGTTCAAACACCAGAATATTGAGTTAGGTCTCATGCAAAGCCACTTTCGTCCTGTCATTTCTGTCAAGTCGAGCCACGCTGGAGCGCATTTGGACCATCCTACCTATATTTAAACGTACAAAGTGTAAACATCTATATTTAAATAATAATATACGGAATGTGTCTTTCAGTCTAGTGGTAGTTCCAGTCTTTAAAATACCGTGTAAGTCGAAGCTTAGTCTTTATTTTTTCCTCATTTATCGCACTTAAAGAACTGATTAGTAATTAATATATACATAATACAATATATTATGTAATTATTATAATAAATAACATATTTATAACTCCATTCGCGTCCTTTTTAAATACATAGTTTCATATAAAGCATATTTAAAGTATTTGTGATTAAATACGTAGCCGATAGCAGTCAGTATTAATAACTTAGTGCGGGGAAAATATATGAAGTGTTTAGTAAAGGAGATATAGTTATCCGGAGTGTTTTAACTTAGTCCTGAGGGTTGGCAATACAACTGTGCGAAACTCCGGTAGGATTAAAATTTTAACAAGTTAATTGCTGAAGTTGCTGCAGAATGCAAAAGTGAAATTTTTGAAAAGTAGCCTATGAGAAATAATAGATAATAATATAATTACTGCACAGACAGATGCGTTCGTAACACGTTTTCGTTTCGTCGAGTTTCAAATTACAATAATTCTAAAGAAGTTTCACATCAAAACAGCAAACAGTATACCTAGATATCCGGGAGATAAACTGTTTCAACTTAAAAAACACATAGGAATCGAACCAGAAACTAACTTGGCAGGTGCATACAACGCTGTTTGCCAATGGGGTCGTTCTTCAAATAGTACCAAATACGCTTACACGTGTGGAACACAATATTTTGAGTCGACTTCCCAATTCCGATTTATTTTTGAATGTTGACGTAAACTATCCATGTTTTGAGTACAAGGAAGTCCTTCGAGAGAGATGTAAATATAAGTACACGCGACGTTACGTTTTATCGATTAGTAACGATAATTTGAGCGCTGTGCCACTTGGGTAGTGAGCAGCAGGTCGAATGAGTACCGGCCTCTTCAGAACTAGTCACACACACGTAGTACACTAGTCGTTTTGTTGAAAGTAATTCGGTGTGTCTTTATAGCTTATAATTTAAAGTGTCTGGTGTCGGTCTTGAATAGCATTTCTTATGCTGTGGATGTCTTAAGAGGCAAGTAAAAAAAAACCTGGATATGGTCAGCAGAGTCTTCCTGTGTCACGTGAACCCCCACTGTGACTGTTCACAGTGAGGGTTCACACCAGGAGCTGTGACTATTGATAAAAACCCCATTATGGGAGCCGTATGTCTAGCTGTGGACCTCATTAGGCTAATAAATGGATTGATGGAATTTAAATATGCATTACGATTGACATAATTTAAATGTAAATATACGAATAAAAATTATTTCTTGTATCTATACATCTATACATATAAATCCGCGTTTCCCAAGCTGTGGTCCGCGGACCCTTGGGGGTCCGCGAGTATACATATGTATGGGGGTCCGCGGTGTCATTCGCGGTCCGCGGTGTCCGCTCTGGACCATACATAAATCGCTCATTAAATGCAAAAAGGCTGCAAAACGAAAAATCAGCAAACCAGTTTTATTAGAAAAATGTGATCTAAGCACACGATATTTTAAAAAATTAAAAAATGATCATCCAATGATGTATATCCCTGTTTTAGTTGCAAAAAAGCACCACCAACCTTCACATTAACTTTTTTTCATATTTTTCATAATAAACAGTTATAATTACCTTCTGTATTTATATTTTTTTGTATCTGTAATAACTAAAATAAATACCTAATTCGTTTTTTGCTGTCTATTTTATTAAGGGGGTCCGTGAAAACTGTGCTTGATTTCCTCAGGGTCCGTGGACTAAAAAAGGCTGGGAAGCGCTGATATTAATAAAATTGAAGTGTCTGTTTGTATTATCAAAATAAAAGCTTTTTACAATATGCATATAAAAGTATATACGATACTGATAAGATAACATCAATTACTAAAAAATATTTCTGTCTATCTGTCTATCTCTCTGTCTGTCTGTATGTGTGTTTGTTCTGGTACCGCTGGACCGATTTAAACGGGAATTTCACTGTTGTACAGCTGATATTATAAGGAGTAATTTAGTTTACTTTAATTTTTCAAAAATAGTTAAGGTCCCTTGTAAAAAATTAAAACCCTCAACATTACCCCTATTTTTTCCAAAATTATTGATAACTTAGCTTCAATGAACTCTTTTTTCATGAAACTTGGAGTGGACCTTCAGTATTTAGAATGGCATGATATGATAAAAAATGTGACCTTCAACTCTTCAATCTTCATGATGAAAAACTCTTTCATCATCTGCCTTCCTTAGCGGAAGGAGTTTATTGATTTTTTTAATGTACAATTTTAATTAAGGATAACATATGGCGCTGTATGTATCCTGAATGGCTCTACTGATTAATGCTTGCAGTTTCTATAAATAAACGAGTGAATTGGTTTGTTAAATTAATAAGAAACTCAATGTTTGAAATTTATGTATCATGATCTGACTTTGTAACATTATAGTGTCATTCAAAAGGATAGGCTTTCGAGACTATCTTTCTATCAATATACTACCATTTGTAATAAATAACTTCAGCAACACAACATTGGATAAAATTTGACACAGACAAAAATTACAGCCAAAGAGTCAGATATAACATATAGGTTACTTATTAACATGGAAAAATTGAAGGTTCCCGTATACATGTATATAAAAAGTAAAAAAAATAATAGTATATATGTAGGTATATAAAAAGAATAAAATAGAAGTTAAGCGCATTTGAGAAAGGTATATCAAGTATTAAGAGAGTATCAAAGGGGATCGTGGAGTAGTTGCTTCGCTTTTGATTGCATTAAGTCGGTGAGCTCTCTGTGCCTCATTAAGAAGCAAAGCTCTGTTGAGGATTTACAATTTAACAAAAGGTATATTTTGCTCGGTTGTTATTGAACGTTACTTTATTTCAATCTTATTTATTTAGAAGTTTCTGCTGTATAATGTACATGACAACTCCATTATTTTATAAGTACAATTCCTTAAAATTAATACGTTTGTATTATCCTATTTTGAAGAGATTCATTGATGAAAACATAAACGTGTCTTGCTTGTGCAGATGCCGGCTCTGCCAGAATACTCTTGGAAAGCACCAACATCGAACACATTCACTTGTAAATTTTTCATCAATGCCTCCCTTCTACTCAATTGAACGTTGTAATATATTTTGAAAAAAATATGTTTTGTTAAAATTATTAAAGGTATAAAATTTCGGTTATATATAAGTCACGTTACATTTCTTTTAAGCGCGGGTGAAACCGCGGGCTCTGCTAGAATATAAATATTTTCGTCCAATTTTTCTCACGTTACCTTTATATTCATAATGTGTACTTTGACCTAAACAGTAAACCATGGTTTACGTAGAAAATGAAAAAAATGAATAGCTGTATATTAAATTACTACTTCCAAACTTTATAATAACATCTTATTATTTACTATTATAACTCATATAATGGCTTCGTAAGGATAAATCCGGGTAAGGGAGGTAAAAATCATACATTACGGAGGATTATAAGAACATTCCTTTTGTTGAACTATTTCTTGAACGGCAAAACTCAAGCCGTTAATATCTTTAAAATTGAATGGCAACTTTCATTGGGCTGCCCATACCTACTCTACAATATAATATCGTATGCTCTACAATATCATATTATGTGGTATTTGCTCTACAATAACAATTGTCTGGACATCGAACTATGTGCCAAAAATGTCCCTTAGATGTCTTAGAACTTTTATGACATGTTGACCTAAATCTCATTTAAATTTTTCCAAGATATGTAAATCGGGTTTTTCCTGCGATCACTAGTTCGCGATTAGCGTTAATTAAAACATGACACACTCTCGACACTGTCTTACGCGTCCGTGCCCATTATGACTAATTTCTAAGTGTGACGTTAATCATCCTGCTTTATTTACATTTTTCTAATAATACCGACTTTTGTCAAGTATACAGCTCGTGAGCATGTATTTGGAAAAGCAAAACAGTTTAATAATGTGAACTTCGGCCTTCTCTTTTGGGGTCCGCGAATCGCGAGTTTTTTACGAGTATTATTATGATAAACTCTTTTTTGTGCGGATTACAATGCCAATACCAAGAAAGTGTTATCTTACTAAATAAAAGCCGTAATGCAATTAGGACTCGAAACATCGCAAATGAAACCACTGAAGCAGAACAACAAATTGCACATGAAGAGCGCCGCGTTAGTATGGTCCGACTTCTATTCAATCACAAGAGCAGATTAAGGCAGCCCGTGAAACGGCTCGGTTAGCAATGCAAAATTGTCGAGCAAACCTCAAAGATTACTAAATAAATAATGTTGCCAGTATAATAACATACGGCGCCGAGACGTGGTCTTAAGTATAAGTATAAGACTTTGAGCTTGCATATGGTGCGCACTACTGTGCAATATGCAAGCTCAAAGTCGCTTAGCTAGCTATGAAGAGAGCTATGCTTTCCCTACACTTTAGAATTCGTAATGATGAAATCCGTGGGAGAACTAAATTAACCGTTTTGGCTCTTAGAATAAGTAAGTTTAAGTGGCAATGGGTAGGTCACATAGTTTGTAGAATGGATACGGTTATCTATGGCAGGGTAGAAGAGTCCTCGAATGGAGACGTCTTTGCAAAAAGAGTATAGGCTGCCCCCCGACCAGGTGGACTGGTGACCTGAAGAAGACGGCAGGTAATCGCTGGATTCAGATGCTCAGTACCGATTGGAGTGGCGCGCATTAGGGGAGGCTTATGTCCAGCAGTTGACTATTGTCATGACGACTAACAGATCACAAGGCTAATTCCTAGATTGTTTGTGATATGAATGTATAAAATGCATGATTTTCTCATAGTCAATTTACGTGGCATGTCCAAGGGTCGAAAAACAATGTGCTTTATTTGTTTTTGCGCCTGATAATAAAACGAAAAATATCGTGTAGTAAGTAGTAGTGAAGCATCACTGAAAAGTGCAACCCATGCACTAAAATAATGTCATCCTGGCACATCATTAAAAACATGAATATATTTGTAATTTATAAATTATTTTTACGTTTATTATCCTAATAAAAATTGAACTTAATAACTTGGTTTTAGTTTTGAAACACTAAGTCTGCTCATTAATTGACTGTTAGGCGGAACACAGTTAGTCATAACACGCGGGGTTAGCTAGTTATTACTATTTTAACTAATATCCAAATTTTCTTTTAAAATTTAAAAAACGTCACTATGTTCTCACTTACTAACCGCAATTAGGGCTATCGCGTAAGAATTCAGCGCTAGAGGCGCTAGTGTACCATGAGGTCTTCAAATCTTACTTGTCCCTGTTTGAAGGAAACATGAACGTATTATTATCTCATATGAGAAAAATAATGGTATTCGATTCTTTAGGTAACCCATAATTGTCAAGGTACACAATGCTTTTAGGAACAAAATGTTTTGAAAACATACTTGTGCCTATTAAGCTCTACCTAACTACCGAATTGATAATAACCACAGATTTATCTTTTGGAAACTTGTGTCCTTCTTTTTTGAACAAAACAACACGGTTGAAATATTAATAAAGTTTTTTTTTTTCACTTTTTGACCAAACTTTTTGACGGCCGCCTAAATAACAAACATTTTAACTATAATTCACACCCCAGTGGCAGCAACTGGTGAACGCCAAAACATACCAATACGTTCTTTATTATCATTGCGACCATATCTTATAGGTAACCTAACATTAAAGTTTAATGACAGCGGGTATAACATGTGACTCATATGGTTTTCAACTGTCCAGCTATTTTATTTGAGGGAAAACTCCAGGTCGTTGGTGTGTCTGTCACCACATATGTGTTGTCATGGTCACTGTTATTAATATTGGACCTCGACCTATTACGTGTCGTATGAGATACTAAGACAATTAACGCAGGGCATATTTATTATTTAAGCTATTGCATACGATTTCGAACGCGCAGAAATCGTAAGTGTCTGTTACTCAATCACTGAAATTTTCCTTGGATGTAATTTATTTACCTGGGCAACTTACAGGCACTTTTGATTTCGAAATTTTGTAAGGACGAAATTTAAAGTAGGCGACTCTTTTAGCGACGGCAGTAAACCCTTTGCAGATATTTCCATGGAGAAAATGAGAATTCTAAGAAAAAGCAAACTTTAATTTAATAATGTCTCATAGCAAAGCATGTGTACTTTTGCTCATTTTTTTGCGCAGACAGTAATTTTCGCAGATTTTTTAAACCTCTTATGGGATAAGTTGGATATCACTAATCCCTTTTATCATAAAAAGAAGTTACATAGAAGACCCAGATAAAAGCTTATATTATATAGTAGACATAATACACACTACTTTACAGGTGCCCCACGAAAGATTGGAATCTTCTCATGAGAAACTACACTGGATATAAATGCCAAGTTTTTTAAGATCTCGCATGAAAATGTGAAAACGCCATTTTACATTAATTGCTAATAATAATTTGTACGGAATTTCTTTTTCCTTTACATTTTCAGATTACAAATAAATATGTTTATAGATATAACAAATAAATGATGATCATCATCGTTTCTTTTTAAAAGTATATGAGTATATGCTGTTACATAGCGCATTTGTGACAAATATTCTGTTCTGGAAGCGAACCGCGCACGACCCAATAAACTTCGAAATAAATTATGTAAATTCGGGTTTTATTCTGTTAACCTTAGTGTATTACCAAATTTATTTTACTCTTTGTTATGACGTGCGTATCCATCACACCCAATATAGATTTAAAGAGTACTTATAAAAACTTTACTTCTTCATATTTCTGTACCTTAAAGATAACAAGTACTTATAAATAATAAGTAAAATAATAAACAACTAGTATTACATCAGTTACATTATATGTTTAGTTTGTGTTACAAGGTCATTGCGAGATTCGCACTACGAGACGAAAAGATGAGAAAAGAGAAATGCGTACACTATTTGTCATATTGACTCTTTAGATGACAAATTAAAAAACAAAACATTATCTATATTTAAATACACACATTAAAATTAAATGATATTGTATATTTAAAAAGACATATAAGTAAATATATTACTAAACTCATTACAAATATTAATTATTAATTATATTATTTTCGAGTATAATTTTTAAGATTCCGTCCAAAGGGTAAAAACAGGACCTTATTGCCAAGACTCCGCTGTGTCACCTGGCTATCTCATGAACCGTGATATATAGACAGTTGAAATATTCATGATGATGATGATGATGAGATGATGTGTTTCTATTTCTGCTATAATACCAAATATGCTATAATTAAAAACAGAAAAAAATAGATGTTTAAGGGGGACTTCCACACATCAATTGTCGATTTTAAGCGTTTTTTAGATAATGGTACAGAACCCTTCGTGCGAGAGCCCAACTCGCACTTTACCGGTTTTATGTCCAAATAATATTATTAATGTTTTTATTTGGGTTACTTTTTCAATTTAATTCAGTATCTTTCCGCTGCAACAGGTTTTAAGATGTATGTGGGCTGGTGTCATAAATTAAAAGCTCACGAATGAATAGATATGAAATGTAATACTTTTTATCGCAGATTTTATCGTTATTTTATACGGATTTCTGATCCAAAGTCGGTCTTTTCTTTTCAAAAGTTAAGTAATATGTACTCGTATGTCATATAATTATGACGTAATTAAGAACTTGAGATTTAGGAATGGAATAGAATACTAAATTACTTAAATGTATGTATTACCAAAAAATCTTGAAATATGAATCTGTTTCCTTATTTCCTCAATACCTATTACCAATCTGAACTAAAATAGAATCATAATAGAAGTCTATCAATCATGCATCACTCCCTAAAGAGTGAAGGCCGTAAAGATACATATTTTAAAGTGTATGTTTACCAATTCGCACGTGACTAGGGTGGACTTAAGACTTGTTCAGAAACAAGATAGAGGAAGATCACAACATTGGAACATTTCAAATTTTTAATTATGATTTAATAATAAGATGTATTCACGTAAGCTTTCACATGTAAATTTATTTAGATTTAGATTAATTTATATAAGTAGATAAAGCTTAAATTACATGTGGTGTGGTTGTCAGCTCATTTATATATGAGGCGCCCGCCTTATTCCTCAGGAGTAGCAACGCATCTATTATCGACGACCCGCGTGGCTAAGCGGTCACTATACCGGTCTGACGCGCAGTGGGTCGCGGGTTCGATCCCTGGCCAGACAGACATCTGAGTTTAGATAATATTACCACAGGTATGGCACGTGTCTGTGCGGTAGGTTACGGTAGGTACAAAGACGTAAATGCACATTGCATAGAAGAGTACTATTTTTACCTGATAGCGTCAGAAGGAGGGTAATATTTTGCGAGTGTATGTATGTCCATTTCTTTGGCACGCTATATAGCCCAAACAGCTTGACGGATTGTTATATGTGTATCATTGAACTGATTGTTACCAGAGTGACATAGGCTATGTGATTTTAAAATATGTCGCCTGCGAACAGAAAAAAAGAGGGAGAAGGGACAATTTTTTTATTATCATATCAATATGGGTATCATATGAAAGCTAGTAAGTAGACTATTACAAAAATATGTATATTCGATTCATTCATCTATTCATTGTTTGTTAATATTTTGAAACAAACTCATAAAAAGCGTTAAATCAAATATATTATTGCAAACTCAAAAAACCCAAGTCAAGCAGTCGGGTTTACTTTATGCTTATGTCTTCAACGCCACGCACCTGCCACGTTCAATGTCCGTAAATATAAATGAGTCATACCAACTCTTTTTGCGCCATAAATGCAATAAACAAGTACATAGAAAGAGATCACCGTCACCCTGTGGAAAAGTAAGAAACAGTAGCTCAGTTGGCATGAGTGTGGCTGACGACATTCGGAGCCGGAAAGCCGCGGCGACCCCATTTCGGCCGAGGCAACAACCCGTCTCGATCCCAAGTCTTTGACACTTAAACAGCTGAGAGTAGGCCATTTATTTTCGTAATGTACTTTCGACAGAAATAAATCACGGATCCCGTATTGCGATTGTTTAGTTCGGATCGAATTCGAATCGGTATTTTACGCTACATGCTCGTAAGTGTATAATTTGTACTCAAACTTAAACACGTGATAATAAATGTTGAATTTTATCAAATGCAAAAAAATATACTATTTAATTATAATAGTTGTATGTTGACTATTTGAGCAAGTGTACTTCAGTTGTTTTTGCTAAATTCACTATCGGCGCATTTACACACTTTAAAAACAAACTAAACTTCGAACTGCTCTATTACGATTTGTATTAAAGCTTTAGTTTAATATCCTTGTTACATATCCCTAAAATTGCATACCAAATATTTAAAAATTCCAATACTGTAAAACAATTGATCGAAATAAACAATACATTACTTATGTACACTATTCAGTGTAAAAGAGCAATGTTTAGCGTGGCTGTGTTTTGGTCTGAAGGGTGTACTGAAGGCCATTTACTTGTTCGAGGCGTTCTAACTTAGTCCTCAACAGCAACACATCTATGGCCAACCTAAGGTAAGGTTCTAATCTTATCTTACCATCAGGTAGGCTGCAAAAAAATGAAATTTAAAAATAAGTGTATGTCTTGATGTGCATTTATCTACGATTTTTTTTATATTCCGTCCATTTGAGGCTTAGATAAGGGTTTAATATTTATATATTTTTTTGTATTGCAATCTACGCGTGACGGAGCCAACAGCTAATGAGTCATAAAAATATCGTAAGCGGTATCAATTCTGGTGGACTATGAACCACTATCATACTTATAATCAGAGGTACTTGACATTGGCCCATCCACTTGATTTTTACACATGTACATCCTTGGCTAATAGACATGATAATGTAGGTACACATCTACTATTTCTAAAAATAACAATTTTTAGCATTAATTAGGTTTCAACGAATAAAGTAGCATTTTTTCTACTTAATTTGTATTAAGCACGAAAGCGCTTGCAGGTGATATGGCGTCCGCTGATGATGTCGCGTCTCAACATTGCATAGAAATTTTCAAGGGATGCGGTGATTCACATACGTTGAAAATTACAGAATAAATGAATATCGAGAAAAGATATGTTGAACGGATTCTAAAAATTACCCCTTTTAAAATATACTGTAAAATAAAGCTATAAAATAAAGTAGAGTCATTTGCTCAGTTTAAAGTTTCAGCTTACATGATCGAATGCAATATTTTATAGTTTTATTTTATTGGAAATTACTTACAATTACTTGCAACATATATTTGTCTCGAAATTAATTTATTCTTTGATTTCTTAAAACTGTCAATAGATTAATTTGTGCCTATTGTAGGCAGTCTGTTCCCTAAGTTACTGGAAAGTGACGTAAGACACTGACTACACACAGATAATAATTAAAGCGGGTTTGAACGATGTGTTGTGTTTAAAGGTCCAAGTGAAGGAAGAGAAGGTCCAAGAGTGACAAGAGTCGTTCCAATTAAGTTCTCGTCCTAAAAAGTAGCAAAGACATCCATGACCTACTAAAAGGACTGCTTTACAACTTAGGATTGATTATAGATATATTTAAGCAACAGTAACTGATCATCAGATAGACTACATAGTCGTTTCCTACAAATTCATGAAAGTAAAGACATTCAGTGTTGGTGTCACGTAAATATGTTAATGTCACTTTATTATTATAAAGAGTGGTTACCTGGGCATACCGTTGTCACGGCGTGACGAGAGGTCGTTGACAGACAGTCACGAACCACGGTGGGATCGAGGAGTTGCCAAACGTTTACGTGAAGCGTTCAATTTTTATTAGGAATATTGCTATTTGTCATACTCGATGTACATTTATTTTTAACGGCTATGACCTACCTCACAGTTACAATATGCGACAATTCGTCGTAAATTCTGCAAGTTTAATTTTTACCTAGCCGTGCCCCGCTGTTTCATCATTTATCAAGAAGTTAATATGAAAACAAAAAAACCCGACTGCTTATACTAAAATTGTCAGTTTAATAATTTATAATACAGCTTAAACTCGATACCCATATTAAAAAAAAAAAAAACATCCCTTCTCCCTCCTTTTTTACTGTTCATAGGTGTGATATTTAAAAAAATATAGTCTCTATATAGTGACTATGACAACTGAGACGATTCGTCTCATGACTGAATGATACGTCGCATGTTACAATTTGACAAGTCGTCGTACCAAATAAATGAACATACATACGCCCTAAAAACATCCTTCTGACGCAGTCGAGTAAAAAGTAATACATCTTTAAATTTTAATAACTTTCGATTGGGTAGATGTATTTTAATGAAATAAAGACAAAATGTTACCTCAAGATATAGGCTATAACTTTATGTTTGAAAAGATTTCAAAGACACAGACAAACAGTCAGACAAAAATTGTAAAAATTATAGTTATTACTCTCATATTTTTATATACATATATTACTAAAATAATTATATTCTCCGTCTACAATTTTTTACCAATATATGCGATATGCAGGCATGCGAAACTTTTATTTTTATGTCATATGTACATGGATATTGATATTTTTTCATATTATATATAACGAGTGTAACATTACACACTATCAATTAGTATGGTCATAAGTAACTTATTTCAATTCTTATTAGGTACCTTTGAATCCGTCAATCTATTAACATTTCAATAATTTTATCTAAAGCATAAAGCGTAAATAGTTGTCTACGTTCGTAAATGAACATAAATTAATTTCTTAGATTATTATTTTATTACTAAAGGCCCTCTAAAATGGTAACTCTACAGTAACAGTGAATGCAACGATGTGTTTAAGAAGCCGTATTGTGTAATAGTGCGGTGGAACTCAGTAAAAAATTGCAGGTGTTTTAGTTTAGACACCTGATGCGCATTTTGATTATCATCTTTAAAAATAAATAAAATTGGAGTCACAGTTACGGTCATAGTTCCATTTCTTACAGACATTAAACTTCCAATATTTGTTCTACACTTCTCTGTTAGAATTGCAACCGATTACGCTGGCTTTGCATAGACCATTAATTTGGATTTGGTGGCAACTTGTCACAACTCATCGAGAGATGGCGCCACTGGTATTCTTGATCTTGCTATCAAGACACCACAATATGTTACATATTTGCTAGCTCCTAATATAAATATAAACGCTTTCTACACTCATAGCACCACATCAGGATTTCGCCATGTACACACAAAGACACAAACACCCAGACCCAGAACAGAAATCGTAATTCATCATTCAAATGTCTGTCAGGTCGGGAATCGAACCCTGGACCCATTGTGTGTCAGAACGGTATGATGATTGCTCCACCATGTGGGTCGTTGAGATATGACTGTCGGAGTACGGCCGATCTTCAGGGATGATAACCTAACATGGTTGGATATTTCCCTTTACCAGACATGTTTCGCTAATTGACGTAATTACATATCCAACATGGCTGACCGCCCAAGATGGCGGGCTAGTTAATTTGCATACCCTTCCGTGATACTTATTATTATTATTAAAGCTTATTTTATGAAAAACGTTTCTCCCATTTATTCAAATTCTAAATTAGCTTGTTTACACGACAATGCAATGTTTTTTTAATTCAGTTTCGTTCTTAACATTCTTAGGTATACATTAAAAACAAAATATAAATTGCTCTACAAAAAAAACATGATGTAATTGTTCATAATTTCTATCTCGTCTATGATTTTTGATCGCTTAATGAAACTCGCGGGTAACGTATTTAACATTTTTTTTTATTTCGAACTCCAAGCATATGTATACGTATATATATGTATCAGTCTGAGATCTATCTTATTTGATATACATCTCAGCTACTTTTTGTAAAATTATATTTTGGAAGATATTATGGATTAAAATTACATGTACTTTAGACATATTCTCACTTCAGTATCAAAAAAATTGGCTCCCATTACATTATGCTTACAAAATAATAAATAAGATATGATTGGACACCCCATATAGACGAAACACTTTTATGACAACTTATAATAATAGTATATATAGTTAGATATAAGATTATTACGTACTTCTCTCGATATGTCCATTGTCCATATTTAGCAATGACTCACCGTAGCTAAATTAATGTGATGAAAATATGTCCTAATTATATTCCATGGCTATTTACGTCCCCAAAGAAAGCGTAATATATATTATTAATCATATATTTATACATAGTTCGGCATATTCATTATATATCTGCGTCATAATGATACATATTTACATATGTATCATTACGACGATTATAAGTAATAAATGTATGATTATTACGTTACTACTGTTTTTGTCTTATATTTAGTGTCTCCCGGCGTTTAGTCATTTAGCCATTCATTACCTGTAAGTTTCATTTATTACATATGCCTCAGTCTGACCCCCTTTTTTTGAAACTTCTTTAGAATTGTCGTGATTTGAACGTTTGAACTCTGTGCAACGAAAGTGCGTTTCTGAATCACGCTAGCCAATTTACTTACTACCTTGTAAAAGAGCTGAAGTATTGAAAATAAGATGTTCAAATATGGGCTAAAGTGATTATTTAATCGATTAAAAAAACAATACCCTTATGCTCTGAAATATTTTAATATTTATTATTATTAAGTTTCACTTCTGCCGCTTGTGAATATTGCACATACACTTTTTTGTGTTTACTCCATGCCAACTACAATAAAAAGATAACTATTTAAGTTCTACTAACCATCTTCGTTGTCAACCCGCTGATAATTCATGTTTAATAAACACACAACTGAAAAATTATTGCTCCGTGCACCTCAGACATTAATTGAGTCTATTACAAAACATTAATACTTGCACCCACCTTCACAACCGGCTATAAAGCGTCTGTGACAGAAATAGCAGCTATTTCCACTTCGTCGTTGAATTATTATGTAATTAGCTCAGTCGGAACTGCCTGCATATCACATTGGATGGATGCCTATTGTGCAGCGAATTATGTGATCTGCATTTCCTGAATCCTTTCTCAAGTCCTTTGAATTTACAGCATGATTATTCCATGAAACCATAATTTAGATAAATATAGCATTTGGTAATTAAACTGAATGTAAACATAGTAAAAGTAAATGAGCCATTATATTGGAAACTGAATAGTGTTTTACCAATTTTATTCTATAATCATAGTGTCGCAAAATGTTATTTTCCAAATGTTGTATTATGCTAATGTAGAAATCAGAGATATTTATTTCGTAAGGATAACAGATTTTGAAATTTAATAACATTCGAGAATTTTTGGAGTACTTATAAGATCAAACACATATAATAGTTTTAAAAAATCAACGCTAATGCTTGCAGCGCCGAGCTCACGCTAGCAGCGCTGAGCGAATGACCCCGTCAACGAATGTTTCGTACTCCTCGGGTAATATCAGTTTTCGGTGTACTTATAAGATCAGACGCAGAATTGTTTTTAAAACTCACCGCTAAGGGCTTGCAGCGCCAAGCGAAACTCGCTAGTACCGCAGAGCGTAGGACGCTGACGAGTAATATTTCATGGCCCTCGACAGACAAATAGGTTTTTTTTCTTTCTTTTTTAATAATATTGAAGAAGAAAACGAGCATGCAATCCGTCGGATGATATGTAGCCACTGCCGTTCATGAACATCTGTAATCAACCCCAGCAGCATGTAGCAGCAGCATTAGTAGATGCGGTGCTACCCCTGAGGATTAAATTGGAATGCCTCATATATGTATAGGTATCATCCCTACCACACCATTCAGACCACAATACAGCACTGCATAACACTACCGTTATTAGGCAGAAATAGGTGTGGCGATGATGCTTCAGAATTCGAACCACTGTTCTACCACCTAAAAACACTTTATTTTGGCAAACAACAAAGGCAAGTGAATTGCGCTTGTAGCGAATGTTTCGTGACGTTTAAAGCCTTTTTTCTGTCACGCGGGTTTACATCCAAACAACAAACGCAATCTTCATGTGCGAATAAAACGATATGCAAGTGGCACGCGTGCTGGTGGTACTCGAATTTCGTGACGTTTAAGACCTTTTTTCCTACCACGCAATTTACATCCACACAGACAAACGCACTCTTCGTGTGCGTATAAAACGAAATGCGAGTTTCACACATGCAGATGGAACTCGCGTCAATCAAGGTCCAAATACTTATTATATTAGATTAGTATTTTTATATATTTATTTTATCTTGGAATCAAAGTTTTAACAGTCCATAAAAGCGTTGGTCGAAAGAAAGATACGTAAATCTCGGAAACTCTATCGAATTATATGCGGTTTGTAATATGATGCTAAATAATTACTCGTATAAAGCGATACGGATACATACGGGCATTACAAAAAAAACAGCGCGTGACGAACGATGTGTGGCAAATGAATAAATAGATTCTAGAGATACTTGCATTGAAAATGACCATATATGATTCTTATTTCCAGCTCCAGGTGACTGAATAATCTGTATAATATAAATTGTAGAATCGAGTTTTTGTTGCCAGTAAATAAATTATTATGTCAACTATACAAAACCTAATGTAATATATTGGATATATGTTTCCTGTAACTACATCGTATTTTATTTTAAAGCAAGTACTTCCTGTATATATAATGTTTGGCGGAATATCGTTTGTGACATAATGTTTATCAATAATTCTGCCAATTTAAACTAAATTCTTAGCATTATCCATAAATCAAAAATGAAAGGTGGTATAAGTCTTTGTGGTTCGACTCCGGAAGCACCACCACCACACATATTTCTGCCTTATAATAGCAGTATTATGCGCTGCTGCGTTTTGGTCTGAAGGATGTGGTAAGGACATGCCTACACAAGACGTTCCAACTTAGTCCTAAGGGGCAGCAACGCATCTGTAGCAAAATTAGGTAAAAACTGATCTGATTATCTGGGGTTAATAACAGATGTCCATGGGCAGCAGTAGCAACTTACCATCATATGGACTACATGCTCGTTTCCTACTCCTATATTATAAAAAAAAAATTAAGAATAAAAAAAGACATGTTTGGTCTAAATTTTGATGCGTTTTTTATATTGTAATGTATAAAAAAAAGATCAAACGAAATAAGAAATCGACTTTTTTGTTAAATAGAAAGTTTTCTGATGTTTTTATTAAGTACCTAATTGCCAATAATCACTAATTGATCGAGATAAAAAAATGACAGAAGCCACTGGACTGGAAATCGAACGGATAATAAATAGATATTACGCAGAGTTCAATCACTGCAACAGTTGTCAGTGTGATTTATCGTAACACACCAACAGACATAAAACATTCCAGTGAGTCTCAAACTTTGTCTATCGTCCACTAATGGAACAATTTATTTTCTAGTGCTACTAATAGGTCGACCAAAAAATAAGGAAATTATAAAAATAATGCCTCTAAACTAAGTAACAAAAATATTAATATATTTGTGCATGGGATATGAGACTTCAACGACGTCGACATTTAGTTATTTAGAAATAAAACAATCAGCCAGCGGCCTCACAGCTATTGCAACACGCTCCAAATTTCCACGGTCCGTTCAACCCCTTATAGACTTCTAGAATGGACGTTATCACCCACTTTGAGAAAGACTGACATAGACCGAAAATAATTAGGCGTCTTCCCAACTCACTATAGATCTTGTGGTCAACAAATTAAGATCCATAATGGCACGCATAATTTCTGCCGCTAGCAAGAGATTCCTGGCCATCCATCTTTTGTCCATCGACTCAATCAATATAGGTCAGTCCGGAAACACTGAATAAAAACTGCGTCTATTTTGAAACTTTAAAGAAACGGCAGCAATGCATAGTAATAAAAACAGATTGAAGTTGTTAAAAATAAACAGAGCCATGCCCTGTGCTGCTTACGTTTTCCATCGCTTTAACTAAACACCGAAATTATAGTGACGAGTCATAAAACTATTATTTTAGGTTAGAAATAAGTTAATAATAGTTCAGTAATTTAATTAATAAATAAAAGGCAATAAAGGTAGTTGAACTTTTATTTATAATTTAAATTTGATAGGTAGTATCACCACTATTTCGAACTAGAAATAGTGGTGATTCTATAGGTTTCGGTAAAAGGGTGTGAATCCCCGCTGACATCCATATGAGGCGACCATCTTATACCTGAAAACCGGCAACGCACTTTGATCGAGTTCTCGTAGAAGCGGATCAAAATGGAGAATCTATATGGAGTGAAGTAGATTACAGATGTCCATGGGCGGCAGTGACCATTTAGCAATTTTAATGTACACTACAACATTACGTATTAATTACATACGTATTATTCTGAAATTCTGGTCACGAGTGTCGATGATGAATGAAGATAAGCTTAAGCTTTTTTATATGATTGAAGGAGCAAACGAGCTTGCAACGGACCTATGAAAATCTATAATCAACTTAATACAGATCAAGGATACTATTTGAAGGAAAAATCAGATGCGTTTCTAACCCCACCGAGTAAGATGGTCGTCTCATGTGAAAATGAGCCAGCAACTACACTCACACTAATGCAAAAACTGCTTCACGCTACTAATAAGTGTAGCAGTGGTACGTTACGTGGTTTGGTGGTAACTATGATCGAATCGCAGGCAGATATACAATAGCTGGTAAAAACTAACACAGCTATGAAATGTTTATATTGTTCTACTACTAGTAATTTTTACAGCATATTTCATCAACGTTACTATATTCCTTTATCTTTACACAGTATATAACAAAGTCGCTCATCGCTTTCTATCTGTTCAGCCGCATTTTTCTAAACTACGCATCGGATTGTATACGGTTTTTCCAAATGGAATATTAAGGAATAGCAGTCCTTTCGAAATTACTCACTAATTAACTGACCAAGGGCCACAAAATGTTCTATTCAAGCGTCTTTTGTTATGCATCACATCTCATAAGACCACAAAATTACTAAACTATATTATACTGAATATTACGAAGTCTTCAGGTTAAAACCACGAAATAAGCTAACTTACATCACTTGAACCCGAATGACTGTTCGCTATATATCGCGCTCAGTAATAATGTTCCAACTTGTGCCTAATGTTCGTACCCAAGGAATCATGCTCTATACTTTATCTATCTGCAGTATCCAATATCATTAGTATCTCACGAGCTTCAACTACTATACAGCCGTGTACTTTGCGGTTGTAAAGCAAGAGTGTACTCGTTAAACAGGTACAAGAAAACCTAACAAGTAAATTGATATCTATTAAGAAAAGACATGCCTGAGTGTAATGTCCATAAGCGACGTAATACTCTCCCACTTCTGAACACGGGCTCACGTTAGCATGCCATCACGCCAATAAAAAGAAAGATGCTTCTTTATATTTTAGAACTAATAAACGAGCATGCAGTCCATGTGATGATAGTTTGATTCGATGGTCAATCAGATATCTGATCAACTCCAGATAAGATCATAATCTAACCTAAGGTCGACAGCAGGTGCGTGACCCCTGAGGACTAAGTTGGAACGCCTCGAATAGTATGTCTTACCACACTCTTCAAACCAGCACACAACAGCGTTTAACGTTGCTTTTATTAGACAAAAATGTGTGGCATAAATGTTGGACTAGATGGTAGATAATATTGCCTTTAATTCGTAATTTTCATGTTCATCAGCTCCATAAAAATATTTATTAACTAAAAAATATTTATTCATTGTATTATATCATATTTTTGACGACCCGCGTGGCTGAGCGGTCACCATACCGGTGTGACACGCAGTGGGTCCCGGGTTCGATCCCCGGCCAGACAGACATCTGAATGATGAGTAAACTCATTTTCTGTTCTGTCAGATTTCTGTTCTGGGTCTGAGTGTTTGTGTATTTGTCTTTGTGTGTCCATGGCACCCACGACACATTAGAAAATCCTACTGTGGGGCTATGAGTGTAGAAAGCGTTTACGTTTATGTTTATCATAAGGATTATGTTTTTTGTTCATTCCGTTTATCTTTAACATTATACATTATTGGAATCTACTCTTATTCGATAAGCCGCAATAAACCTTATTATAAATGCAATGCTAAAAATAAATATTAGCAATAAAATGACTATAGACAGGTCGGCTAATGATGCCGAGCATCTTTATTGCGAACTTAAGATACAATTCAATTTAATATGCATGTGTTTTATTAAATTGATGTAGCAAACAACTGTGTGGTCCATCTGGTAGTAAGTAGATAATACCTTCCATATAGATCAGTAATGAACTTACAATAAGAGTCGATCAAACGGCGAATTAATATTAATTCAATAATAGTCGCTGATGATCGCTGAGAACGGTAGTCGATTGTCGCCGGCTGTCCGGCTCAATCTCGTGTGTTAGCGCTAAGTCCACGATGTGGACGAATGGATTTTTAACATGATGGAGTAGCTGGAGAGCGTCAAATAGGTCTATGAAATCCTTTATCCTATAAATAAACACCGCTTTAAACTGCTTTCATATTATTTTATCTGTATAATATTAAAAGTTTGACATCTGAGACAATACAACTTATATTGTATATTTAGTATATTATAGTTTATTTATTAAGTTTTTACTTCCGTGATAATACAGAATTAAATTATTGTTAAATTTATAAGTTCACTATGTTCTTTTTAATTGAATTTAATTTGGAATAATTAATTTTACACACACTAATTAAATTATTGCTGTATTGTAGTAGTTTACCTATAGTAGAGTTCCAATATTTTAGTAGATATTGATAGCATCTTCAAGTAAATTCATAGCGAAATATAGATTCTTGATTCATTTATTCATGAAAATTCAAATTTCACAATGGTCGCATTACATAAATTACAATATAATGAAAACATATGCGTTTCACATTCCAGGATCCCAGCAGAGTCCGATTGTAAATACACTAATGGACTCAAGCAAATGATTGGTCGCGATGTCTTACAGGAATTATGTGAGTACTTACCTGTCTATACTAATCTATATCTATACTATATTATAAAGCTGAAGAGTTTATTTGTTTGTTTGAACGCGCTAATCTCAGGAAATACTGGTCAGATTTGAAAAATTCTTTCGGTATTAGATAGCCCATTTATCGAGGAAGGCTATACGCTATATATCATCACGCTAAGACCAACAGGAGCGGAGCACCAATGGAATTTCTTTTAAACGCGGGTGAAACCGCGAGCTCAGCTAGTATTTCTAAGTGAGCGATTGTGATAACTTGTTATGTAAATAAATTGCCAAATGCATGGAAAACTATCCATTATAGTCCCGCTGGTGGGTACGACGGGTCTCTTCTTAAAGAGGGAATAAATAGGTCCATCATGCTGACCAAGTACCGATTGTCAGACATAACACAACTTTGAAACCTTTTTTAAAGAATTCTCAGAGAAAGACCTATGATAATAGTTTAGTGAGTGAAGTCACAGAATAATTATTTTTTTCTAATACATGTAACTTCGAATAATCTGTGGTGCCTGCATCAGCTACAAACATTGAGCCATCTGATTTTGTATCCATTGACTACTGCAAGGAGAGATAAAGACAGACCGACACTAACCACTGACATTGAATTTCAACCACTAAATTTCACTGTACGCACGTATAACGCACGTATAATGCTTGAAGTGTCCGACCGAAAGTTCGGTTTTGGTTTCGATTGAGATTCAGCAAAAAAACGGGTTTCGGTTTAGTATCGGTTTTGGCGGCAAACCTGCCGAAACTACGACCGAAATCAATATGCATTCGACTGTTCTCGCGCTGTGATCGGTCATGTTTGGCCCGTCAATTTCAACTTAAATAAGTAATTCTGTGTTTAATATTATTAAAACATCATGAATAATTTTCTAACGAAGAATCTACCTACTCAAATAAATATACTCACCTATTGTAAGTATTTTTAAGACGCAATTAATATTTTTGTTTTCTTAAATAACCCCAGTAATGTAGATTATTTATTATCTTTAACCCTAAATTAAGTGTATTAAAAAAATCACACAATAAGTCGCATGGGGTCTCGAGTGACCTCACAAAAATGTTGAGAAAAAAGAGTTCAAGAAAGAAATAAAACTAAGTTTGTATTATAAAATATATAACAGTTATTGATTATAGTTGACTATAAGAAACAAAAAAATTACTTTCACTTACAACTTAACTTTACATAATTAAAAAAACCTTTACATGTCTCTTAAAACTAATTTGTTTTTGTTTTCACGGGATATATTTATATTTAGTGTTTTTGGCGTACTGTTGAATTCCCAAATAATGATAAATAATATTATGTGCCCGGATTCTCCTCCTTCCTCATTTTCAACCCATTTCTTGGAGTATGTCTTGATAAAAATAGTAAGTACCCTGGAATGATTCTAGAACATTATGACTGTCTTCGGGCACTTCAATTTCACTCTCTGAACGATGAGAACTATCTACAGATGTCTTGTTATCAAATGTATTGTAGCCTCGCAAAGCTGCCTTTGCGAGGCTACAATACAAGCAAGCAACATCTAGCTCGTCATGGGACACCTATTCAAGCAATTGCAGCCCATCTAAAAGTAAGAAGAGTCAAATTCAACTCAAAAACAGATAAAATAAATTCGCATTATAGCAATACACAGACGCAAAAAATAACTAAAATAAATTGTATATGTAAAAAAGTAAAAAAAACATGTTACCTCCGTGAAAATAGGTTACGTAAGTGGTCAGCACTCAAGAGAGTATCGATACATGTGCACGACGATATTTTGATCACGATTAAATTGCGTATCCCTCGGGGAGATCGGAAGCTATTAAAAGCGTGAGTGCGGTCCAAACAGTCCAAGACATTTGTTTTTTTTTTTATTTAAAGTCGCCGTGACCCCATGCGCCTAATTAAGGGTTAAATCAGAGCTGAAGTGAAAATTTCGAAGACTGAATAGTTGTGGTGTAAGGATAAAAAAGGACTGACTGATTATAATAACGTTTTCTTTATTTTTCCCTCAAAATATGATCCTTGTAAAGAAGTTTCGGTTTCGGTTTCGGCCGAAACTCAGACCGTTGCCGAAATACGGTTTCGGTTTCGATCGTAAATCCAGGTTTCAGTCTGACAATAAATGCTTGTATGCATACTATGAACAGTAAAACTTCTGCATTGATATCAAATTAAATGCGAGCTGAAATTCTACTTACAAGTTATTGATATCAGATCAGAATTATGTTCCATCGTCAAGATCGCCATAAACACTAAACCACAAAACTGGTGCTAAATTCCAATCCTTAGCCTACTATTAATCAGTCTGCTCCAAGACCGAAGGGCTCAATAAAATCCCTCCTTGTATGTTATCTCCCAGCGTACACGCATTCCTGTCGCTATTTATAAAACGGTCAAAGGAACAGCTTTATGTGTGATAGTGTTGAATGAAGTTTATGAAAATTATATTAGTCTTGACTTAATAAAAGTAACTCCAGTTTTGTTGATCCGTTTATTCGTATGCTTTACACTTTTCACTTACAAGTTTTTCACGTAATAAATGAGATTTTATGCATATTTCAGTATGATTCGTCGCCATACAGCAGACCTCGAGATACAGGAAGGACTTCAAGCAATATCTCGACGGATCGACCAACAGCGGTAACTGCAAAGTACATAAATACCACGCCATCTTACAAATCGTCCAGTATACCTATTCTTTCTAATGATCGCTCTACAAGAGAGGAAACGCCTATTTCAGCAATCGCAAATAGATACGCTAGTTATAATAAATCCGATAAACCCACCTCTAAGTACGAAAAGAAAGATTATACAAGCAAACTCACTTTACCGTCTCCAGTTATCTCTAACAAAAGTAGAGATGTCAGTCCTGTATCAACTTCATCAAAGTATAGCTTAAGTCGGTCTTCTCGTCACATAAGTCCAGATCGCAGAACTGCAAAGACCTTGAAAGAAAAAACTCGAGATTCCAGCCCAGGTGATCGAGAAAAACACATTCCAATCAAGACTGATAAGTCTACAGGTTACAGTAGCCTGTCGAGTTATAAAATATATCCTAGAACTCCTAGCTACAGTAGACCTACGTCGAGAACAGAAACAAAACCAGAAGTTACTGTTAATAGATACGCTATAGCCAATCGTTTGTCATCAAGTTATTTAAGAAGTCCAACGCCAGTTAAGAGAACTTCATTATCACCGGTTAGCTATACTGACACAAGTAAAAGTGAGAGTGAAAAACCCTTAACTCCTGCAATTATTGCAGAAGAAGACAATAACACTAAGAATGATAATAATGTAGAACATATAGAAAATGGGAATCAAAATAAAGTTGACGATGATGAAACAATTGAAACTGTTTCTGTTGTCACGCGACATACATCACCTACCCCACCTGGATCATCATCATATGTAAGATCAAGGAGAGCGGATATGGCTAAAACCGTTGAGAAATTGATAACACGTGCTAGAAAAAAACCGCAAATGGTAGATAAAGAAATTCAATCAGATAGACTCGATGATCCTATGCGATCAAGTAGATTTGGTAGTACAAGTAGAACTAGTATAACCAATTGGACATTTTATTCACCTAGTAGTAATAATTATACGGGTTATGCCGGTAGATATTCAACTCAATATTCGAATTTACGCGAAAATTCAACCAATAACTCTTATGACAGAAGTAGTCGTAGTCATAGCACAGAACCTTCATCACGAGAAAATATATCTTCTCAATCACACTCAGAAAGTAGTAAAGATAAAATATATGAAAACAATATTGCACCATTGAAATTGAACGAAGAGAGAGATGTTTGTGAATCAAATAAAAATGAAGATACGTCAGATATAGTGATAAATGTTAACCTAAAGTTAAAGAAGGCTAAAAGTCCAGTGAACTCAACAGACTTAGTATCGCCAGAGATAATCATTACAAATAGTCAACTACCTCCACAAGCTCCAAAATCAGATTCAACAGGAAAAACAAAAAAAATAAAATTGCGAAAATCTAGTACAGATTCTTCATCGGATACAACATCAAAGAAAAAAGTACTGAAAAAAAGAAGTAAGTCTGTAAGTTCTACAGACTCCGATCAAGGGAGCGAAAAAATCGACAAAGAAAGCAGTAAAGAAACCAAAACATCAAAGAGTTCAACAAAATCATGTACAGGACCCAATACTTCCAAAAGTTCTTCAAAATTAAAACATTCCAAATCACGCGAAAGCAATAGTCCTGAATCGAGTATTACCCTATCAACTCAATCGTCAATTAGCGAAGACGAATCTGTGTCCAAATCTAAAACAAATGATATCTCCAGAACATCAGCTGATGAAATTTCAATACCAACAGATCGATCTGCTAGACAACCATCGCCTTTAAATTCAAACAAGATTGATGGAGGTACCGAAGAAGCAAAATCTTTTTTAATAAGGGCCCTAGCACCAGTAACAAATCTTTTTAAGTTAAGGTATCAAGACTCGAATGAGAATAGTCGCTGGTTAGATAATTCAACATCAGAATCAACTGGTAAAGATATTTCAAATCTAATAACAGAAAGTGGGTCCAGTAGAAGTAAAACTGGTACTGACAATATTGTAGCATCAAGCGATGATAATGTAGTGAAACTGAAAGGCATAAGGCACATTGAATCTGGTGAAAGAGCTTGGTGGTTAGATTCAGGGTCTGATAAAAAGAACTATAATCATAGCAGTGAAAAATCACGGCGTCTTGAATCTGGTACAGAACGATTAAGTGAAAAACATTCAAATGAAAATTCGGAAGGTAAGAGACCCCTAAGTAAATGTAATAACTATCATGATGACGAAAAACCATGGTGGCTCGATAGCAGTGCTAATATCCCAGAAGGCATTGAACGTTTAACACCGCCACGTAAATCATCGAGTGATAGCGATAAAAGTGATAAGTTCAACTTCTTTAAAGTACGACATATAGAATCTGGAGACAAAAAAGACTGGTGGTTAACTAGCAATGAAAATTCCTCTAACAGTAATAAAAATGATACATCTAATCACGTTAGTTTAAGTAAATCTGGTTCTGATCAAAGGAGTTTTCCTCTAAGACGAATAAAACACGTAGAATCAGGAGAACGTCCTTGGTGGTTGGCTAGCGACAAGAACATTCCAGAAGGTGTTGAAAAATTACCAACTCCGCCACCACAAGAGGAAAGCGATAGCTCTGATTCTGAAGAAGTCCGTATCTATGTACCTTCATCACAAATTCCTCCATTCCCTCTCCATTTGCCTGATGATGAGCCGCTTGGTGACAGAAGAAGCCCCGAAGGCTTAGAAACTCCGAAAAATAACGAAGAATACGAAAATCGCAGCTCGCCGTATGAAAATAATCGTAAATATAGGCGGGGTTCTTCATCGAGTCTTTCATATCAAAAGAGTGCAGAAAAATATATATCACGTTACACTGATATTGACGACATATTAGGCACTTCAGGTCAGATTTATAGTCCATTTATGGACTCAATACTTGCAAGGAGAACTGGTCAAATATCCTTCGATGACGATGAATGCGAAGAAATCGACCCGACGCAAGTGAGAATCCACGACAGTAC
>MOOZ01000943.1:304490-341271 GCA_002930495.1 Cecropterus lyciades | reverse complement strand
CTGTTAAGAGGATTTTTGTGGAAGCTTTCAATAAACGTCTTCTACGTTACAAACGGCATTTTATTACCCATAGCTCGTAACAATATCTATTATTTCTACCAAGACTTCGATGTGCTTTTATTTTCATTGGCGCTTCTGCGCTCTTATTTATGATTTTTGTTAATTTAACAAAAGTCAACTGATGATCATGTATTTTAAAATGAAAAGTAGTATTTAACACCAGCTGGAGTACAAATACTTCGTTAGGTGACAAAAAATTAAACTGTCTCGCTAGCCGTTGAAGGTACATGAAAATGATTAAGACCTTTCGGTTGAATTAGATTATTTAAATGGTAGCCACGTATATGCAATCAAAAGTTAGGTATTTTTAGCGTTCTCTTTTTATTTAAAATAGAAATATGAAATTCTGAAACCAAAGAGTGTAGTAACGTCACTAACATAGTCACCATCTTCAAACAGGGAAAATATCAATATCAAAAGTAACCTATAGACTGACCACTTAAACAAGATACATCGAAGTAAAATTGCATGTAAATCGGACTAATAATCATTTTTATATATTAGTATAGATATAACAGATATAGATTATGTTCCCTTTTGAAAGTCAACGTCATCAGAAAGCAAATCTAGTCAGAATAGATCCTACTCTTTCTCAAACTTGGGACATTCGTGCGGACAGCCGTATCTTTTGATACGTGCTATTTATTTATTTACTTATTTGTTTTTATTATACAGAGAAAATAAGTTTACCAAAGAAAAGAAAATAAAGATTTAACAAATATATAAAACGCAAAGGCAAAACGATACTATGATACTGTTACTTTTTTCAGTTAATGAAGATAGAGAAATTAAAATTCGTAACTAATCTAAAGATAAATTTTAGGAAAGTCGAGAAGATATTCATATATGCATTCTATTTCCTTACAGTTTCACACGGACATGCGTCTTATTACTTTGAACTGTGACCTTAACTAATGTTTATAAAAAATAACGAAAAAATAATCAAAAGCTAAGTATTAAAACTTAAGAAAATTATTTAAAAACTTACTATTAATTCCATCCTACTAATTGACTTTCGTGAGAGTCGCAAAGACTCTATCAGGGAATCACGGGATCAAAAAGGTTTAGTAAAAAGCATTTCAACAAACAAAAAATTACCATGAAATAAATACACATATATAGTAAAAAATTACAAAATAAATGTCAAAAAATATTTTTTACTTAAGTAGACAATTTTGACTAAAGGCGTATGGCATCGTATCGATATAATCGATATAAATATATATATATGAGTTTATATAGTGTACGGATTTGATATTTGTAACATATAATAAATGGAGTATGGTAGGAAGGTAGAAGTGGAAGGTAGGAGGGCTTGAAATTATATTACACACTAAAGGGGTCATGTATTCAGAAAGATTGAAAAACGCTGCAGTCGGTAAATCAACGTACATTTCATTTAAGGCTCCTTCGCGTTTCTCTGGCGCAGACCTTCTATGGACGTAGACACAGTACATATGAGTACGTCGCGTTTTCGCTGCGTCTGCATTTGCGTTATTTGTTTTGTGTCATTAACGATTTAGACGGATTAGACGAGGATCTAGACGAGGAAATATTACTGTTGACTTTGCTTACGAAAAGAAAAACAACAAAAAAACTAAAAAAAAGAAATCTTTGTTATATATTCGTCGGAAAATCGCTAGTGTAAAGGAGGTCTTAGAGCGACGATCGGTAGTGGAGAGTACAGAGTAATTATTTTTTATCTTCGTGACACATTTAAACAACTTGCTTAAATTGGTAGAGAGTGAAAACCCAAACTATAGAGTGCGTGAGTAGCGATCGGAACCGGTGTTCTCCCGAAAGGCTGGCAGGTTGTTTCACTTCACTAAGGAGCGACGGACTGCACTCAATTAAAAATTAAAGTGTTGACTTACTTACTTATTTAAAGAATTGAATATATTTTGGTATAATAGTTAAAAATAGACGAAATAAGAGGGAAATCTATTGTGTGAAGTTAAAAAAAAAATCAATAATAGACGTAATAAATATTACATATAATATACATATATCTGACTGACATTCTGATACTAACACACGAATACGTAAGATTATTATTTGAAATGATATGATAATATATTATATCTCTGGCAATGTGATTTTACGCGATAACTTGCAAAACGTCATAATGTTGAAAACTAATGAGAAAAGACACCTTTTCAATATTCCAAAACAGCTTTGTAGTCTATAATTATTATATGTCATTCGCAACCTGTTAGTGGATACTTCTGAGAAATCCTCGATACAAAAACATAAAAACTGGATGTAGGCTGCGTTCAAAATATCAGAGCTAGAGGCACAGCATTCAAGGATTTTAACACAAATACGGAGAATAATTAAGGCGATCGAAACTGGTTCTATACAGCAATTGAAAAGCAGACAAGCTTAATTGCGAGCTAAAGATGATACTTGAATAAAAACTCGACAAGAAATATGTACTTATAACCAAATGAGAGAAATTTATTATATTTAAAACAATTACGTTCAGCCATAAAATACATAAGAATGCAGTCATTATAAGAGGTAATTTATTCTCAAACGAGCTTCGCCGCGCGGCTACGCTCGATTGCTCTTGCACGATTTTTCGATTTTGGGACCATGTGCCCTAAATTTTTTATGCTAACAATTCCATAGTTTTACTCGTATTTATATAAGCGAAAGGGAACTCACTTCTACTAATCATCACAGAGCCCAAACATAGAATGAAAAATTTAGTTTCATTATATGATGTTAACACACTAAGGATATTTTAGTTGACATTCCACCCGTAAGGGGCTAAATAGAGGTTGGATTTTTGTATTG
Source organism: Cecropterus lyciades (assembly GCA_002930495.1). Lineage (NCBI taxonomy): Eukaryota > Metazoa > Arthropoda > Insecta > Lepidoptera > Hesperiidae > Cecropterus > Cecropterus lyciades. The sequence continues at coordinate 338,412 of MOOZ01000943.1, read as the reverse complement.
TATTTGTATTACATAAAAGCAAGCAGCAACGTAGTCTTTACCTAAAAGTCTCGCCCAAATCAATATAATTGTTCCAGAAATATATCGTACACACATTTTTTATTTTACAAAAACTAGAAACCGACTTCTATACCACAAAAAATCAAAAAAAAAAAATTAAATATATGTACGTTTATTACTTACATACACAGTACATTACAAGTACAGTACAGTACTTCTTCATATTGATCGCAGGCGCCATTTTTAAAAATTATATAGCCTATGTCACTTTCAAAAACGATTCTAATGATATGTTATACGTCACAATCCGTCATGCTGTTTGGGTTGTAGCGCGTGCTAAAGAAATGGACATACATACAAACAAACAAACAAACATTCATACATGCATACATACACTTGAAAAACATTACCCTCCTTCTGATGCACTCAGGTAAAAAGAACCGGTTAGGAATAAATTTTTGAGAATCATCAAATTAACATATTTAGTCCCTGCTACCGTCTTTAGCTACCACAATCGAGAATCGTTGTCAGAAAAGAAGTTGGGCGTCTCATCTAAATTAAGCTTCTCTCGAAAAAATTGCTTGATAGTAATAAGTGGTACAAATGGACGGCAGATCACGGACTATCTAGTTCGAGTCCTATTGATAGCAAATGGTATTAGGTTATTCGACACTTGGATATTACTTTCTATATACATTTGTCCATACACCGCGTAATGGCGGCCGTGGGTACATGGCGTAAAAATTTAAAAATAATTTGCATATTACTAGCAAATTTTGCTAAATTTAATACTATAAACTCGTAATATATATTCCGATTAGTGACTTTTTAAACTCACTTAATTTCTGGCAGTCATTACACACACAAATCAGGCTGAATGCTCAATAGTAACATTGATTTCAAAAAAAAATAAAAAAAAATACGTTCCAAGTTTAAAATTAGCAAATGTCTCTGGCTGACTCATAGACATTCAGTTACTTCCCGCATAAGTAACACCTACTCGGTAAATGATTATAATCTCGAAGCAAACTGCAAGCGAGATTAAACCACGACGCAAAAGGCGTCTACTTAACAATTAAAATAGGATGTTAATGTTAGAATTAACAAAAGAATAGAAAGCCTGTTAATGTGACTGGTTTCACCTGTTGCCGAAGTGAAAAGTTCTAAGGATGATCGAAAATATATGTAAGAACTTCCACTAGTAATGTATGTCACTGTCTATCGTTCGTAAATTTCTATGTTAAAATGTATATACATTACGGTCCAAATACATAAAACATTATTGAGACTTTTTTGGGTAAAATATTTTGTGATTCGACTCGGATGGTACCAATATCGCACCTTTTTCTGCTTTATAAAAGCAATGTTAGCGCTGGAAACGCTTGAAAAGGTATGGCTTGGGAGAGTCACGAGACGTACCATATCAAGGGGTTGCCCTAAAACTATCTGGGGTTAATTAGAGATGTGTATGGGACACTGTGGTCAGTGTCCCATACACATCGCTAATCAACCCCACTTATCATCACTAAGCAGACTCATTTATTTCTTCTATACTGATACTTTAAGTTTCTATAGATTAAGACATATAAAATAGATTTATTTTTTTATTTATTACAACAGTTATTTATTTAATTACGACATCACACTTTATCTAACTAACTTCAATGTGATCGTAACGCGTATGTGCAAATAATTATGATAGCATTTTTTTCAATTGCTCAATTATTGTCATAATGTAAATGTCAGCAGATTTAAATGAAGCTTTATTGTAATATGTGCTCCACGGGATACAGAGGCATTAACGGTTTTAAAGACTAACAAACACACATACATCTAAACAAACTTTCGCATAATAATATTAGCAAGATCTTCCGTGAATTTTTTATCTAGAAGTTCCTACTTATATTGTTATGGATGACCGAAGTAACGAAAGATTCAAATCAGACCATATTAACACCGTTAGAATACCAATTTTACCGGGAACAATGAACTGAGTTACGAAAATAATAATATTTTTATTGCTATCGATATAGCATGGCGATTAGATCATACCGTGTAACAGTGTTGAAGCGTAAAGACGGTTGGCTCAGGCGAACGAACATATGTGTAATTTATCACATAAAAATCTTGTTCGTTACATTGTTTTATGTATGTTTTCTATATTTATGTATGACCCGCGTTGTACTGGGAGAATATCTTACCGTCAAAACTAGAGTTGGCGCTCACAACTTTTCCGTACAGTAGGCGGGTGAAAATCTTAAAAAAATTTTTTTTTTTAATTCAGCTGGAAATGAACAATAAGATCTCCCATACCCTACTGGACATTAATGGGTTTTGGGGAGAAGACATACCGTGCAAATAAACAAAATTACAGACTGATACACAAATTGTACGTCAATGTATATATGTATTAGTATTTTACATCATAATTTACGATCAAATACTTACATAATGGAGCATATAGCGTTTGTTTTTGTTCTCGGCATGCTTTGACACAAGTATCTGTAAAAGCGAATGAATACATTTGCGCATTCATGCTCGTACATACGTTTCAGAGGCATGGTAAGGGACATACTTATCCAAGGCGTTACAACTTAGACCTTAGGGGTAGCAACATATTTGGTGAACATCACCAACACAGACGTCCACGGGCGGAACTGGCCACTTACTATCTGATGAACTGCACTTGCTTCTTCTATAATAAGAAAGTGATCACTTTGCGTCATACACAGCCTTTTCATCACTTCATAAATTCTCGCAGATATAATCTTAAGGAACCGCGTATTGTCAGTGACCGTCACCAATTGTCGCCAGCTATTGTCGACGACGATCATCGACGTGAATTGTCGCTTCTATTAGCTGACTGTCGCTCCGGTGTTACCTCTCTTATTTGTCTCTATATTTTAAATTTAATTTTCAATACTTTAAATTACGATCATAAATGCTTATAACTTTTTAAGCTAGACATATACATCCGTCCGTGTACCAGGCATTGACCTCTGCTTGTGTATGCTCGCCTCTAAAGTTTTATAACGATTTCTCAACGATGTAATCAAATGGTTAGGTTGTTAGGTGGCCAAAGTATTTCTCATCCTTACGTCTTTTATTTACCTTCATTGATGTTATTGTCCTGACTAATTTACGCTAAAAAGCTGTTTAACACGCATGCCGTATTCAATGGCGTCACTAATTTGACTTCCGTATATCTTATTCTAATAGAAATTTCCCCGCGCATTTTCATTAACATGCTTGTTTGTGAAAGATTTTCAATATTCACTTAAATTCCCTTAATGTTTTGGGGCATTTAATTATAATTAAGGAATAGCAAACAAGCATGCAGTCCACCTGGTGATAAATGACTACTGGACATCAGTTACGAATTCCAGATAAAATTTAGAGTTTTACTTTAGATTAGCCTCAGATGCGTTTCGATCCCTAAGAACAAGGAACGCCTCGAATAATTATGTCTACCTTACTACAAACTGTTACCTCTTGTAAATAAATCCGCTCATCTATATATACCCTACATCTTACTTTGCACCATTTTTCTTTATGAAGTTAGTTATGTATGGGTCACAATAAATACTTAACATAAGACGGACTACTTATATTATAACAATCCGTTTAATAGTTTTCAAAACTTTTCAGAACAATAAGTCTTACATAAATGATAAAATGTCTCTAAAAAGGCATAATCACGAACTTCCTGTTAAACACTTCTATTTATCTGTGTGGATTTTATAAAATTGATGTTGACCATTTGACGTATTCTTACTAACGATTTACCAAAACATCTGGCGTAATACTCGTACAAAAAACAGACGGGAAAAAATTGTTGTGGCGATGATGACACACGGCTATTTTAACTGTTATTTTTCGTCCGTGTGCAAGGTGAATAACTGAATACTTTTTATGTAACAAAAATAGCAGATATGCATTCCATATAATAAACCCTACCCTACCAGGTAAAAGGCATAATAAAAGTAGTATAAAGATATAGAAATTTACGGGATGGTGTTGTAAATATTAAAAGAAATATATGATATGACATATTTTAAAAACGTCTTCTTTTTATTAAAAAATTAGACAAGCTCAAGGATAACAAATAATGAATAAATCATTATTACTATAAGTAGTTAATGATAGACGTAGACTTAAGTCAAAGATTTGCTGAATATAAATCAACTAATAAAATTACTATTTTATTTAAGAAAGTTACGATAAGGACATTAATAGAAAACGTTAAAGTTATTATTTACATTGTTACTGGAATGTATCCACACCAAAAAAACATTCAATAAAGCCACAGAAACTGAATAAACTCGAATAAAATGCACTCAGCAACTTGCAATTACAATTTTTAAACCGGCGCGGCGCGCCTCGGACCTGTCAGAGTCGAATAGAAATCGCTCGAAGTAATGCGAGTATATTGTGCGAATGTCGACCCACTTAATTTTAATCGAATAGTCGATATTACTGATAAGCGAGTCGATAAACTGCCCGTCAATTGTGTTCCATTTCAACCCAACGGCTACGATGTATCCAGAATATATTATTTATTATTCACGAGAACAAATTGCATTTTTATAAAGACTTCAACAAAGATTCTCAAATAGACAATGAATTTATGAATTGTGAAATCGAAAATAGAGATGATATATAAAAAGCTTCTAAAATTGTATACAATGAATGTATGTTCATGAACACGTACATTCATTTATGGAATATACATGATAAGTCACTTAAAATACTATGTATCGTCATAATTCGAGGTTCCAAATGCAAAGTGTGTTCTACAGGAAAGACACGCATACAAAAACGGTCCATGGTCACATTGACCGCATATGAATCGTACATAGAGGGAATGGTTGTCCCTCTCTAATTATAGAGTTGTGAAAGAGACTAAGAGAATATTAGTGGATACCTTTACCTATGCATAAATAGATAAACGTGGGAAAATAACACACCGCAGTGCGTGGGCGTTTTAAGCAAGCTGTCCTTTTAAGGTAAACTACAATATTTTGAAAGTTCAAATAAATCATGGTCAACTCATTACTATCCGATAGTGGTCTTCTTTCAGAATAAGAAGATTGTTCCATAATCCACCACTGTGGTCAAGTGCGTATTGATAAACTGTCTAAGATTTTTTAAAGAACTCCCATGTGTGTAGGTACCTCACGATGTTTTTCTTTACCGTTAAAGCTACTGATAATTTTTAATACGAACATAATTTCGAAAAGTCAAAGTTACTGTGTCTACGATTTGTAAGCGGACCCCTAGATGCCGTGCCTTGAAGTCGTACCTCGACCCCCAGGCTGTTTTTAAACCATTCACGTCTATCACTTTCTTAAATAAAATTCTAATATACAAGTGCAAGATAATTACTAATGTTTACTGCAAATGTTTATTAAAATGGACATTATATTAAAATATTATAAAAGTAGTATGTTTAATTAATAAAATTTCAATATTTACTTATAAGTTTAAAGATGATAAAGGCAGTATTATTAAGAATTTTATTAGTCTTGGTTATACCTAGATATTATTGATCACATTGCACTGTAACTACATAGATTGTCTAATCACAGCAAGTAAAGCAAATATCATGTTATACGCAAATAAAATAATGAACACATATCAAAATTGAAGACAATAATTTCATATTTTTCATTTCACCTTGTGATTCAAACTCGGTTTTAAGACACTGGTAAATTCCATATTAATGGTATAGGTAAGAAAAATCTATGACCGTGTTAGCTGTCATTACGACTTGTTCAATTGTCGTGCATGAAAAATTAAGTATCTTCGTATCCTTGAGTGCACTCCCCACCTTAATGCACAGGAACTAAGGTATACGTGAACGAAACAGAAAGGTCTTAGTCATTCTTCTAATGATCGTAACAAAGGTTCGAGGTGTCTTCCAACATTCTAAAGGGTATTTATTTCTTTTTAAACAACTACTCAGACGGTCACGGGAAACGGTTTCAATAATAGCCGAGCGACTTTTCGGCCAAATTCAACACTAATCGCTCTGGGTACAAAATTTCTTGTTTACGTAAAATAACCACGGACCACCTGCCTTTGATAGGTATACATTTATATAATAAAATATATTATTAAGATATATTTTAATAAATAAATAATTTTTGGATACGTCACTTTATTTTACCTATTTTTCCCGCGGCTTCGCCCGCTTGGGTCATGTATCGCGGTAACTTTTGCGTGAAATAATTACAAACACACAAACATCCTCACAAATTTTCACATTCATAATATTAGTAGAATATTTAAAAAAATCCCTTTCACTTGATACCCATATCATGGGGTTCATAAAGAATACCTAATCAGATCGCTATCTTAGGACATTCATATTATTTCACGGTTGAAATAAATAATTTAGAATTCATTTAAGATTTGAACTTCACGTACGAACTATCAAAAGTTGAATAAAAACTTGTAAAAAGTGGAAAACCTTATAAAAAGTGGAAAACTTTACTTAACTTACACCGTAAAGTCTGAATGGCATCGCTGCAGCTTCTTGGTGCGTCCTGGTGACTAAAAACCTGTCCTTGTGTTAGATTAGCTATGAACACTATCATCCCCTAAGCAAACTGTAGACATGAACGGCAAAATATGATCCACCAAAATAAATCTATGCGTCGTTGTCCCATTTCTGTATCACTGCTGGATCTTATCTAGGAATAAAAGAAGTTTAGGCCAGATCGGGATTGATACGATTTATATGATTTCATTTTACAGTTTGGAATGCGTTTTCATAAAAATTAACGCTGATCTACATTGTTGGACTGAGGGGTAAGTTACCCTTATTCTATCGTTTTGGTATTTGCTTGTGGAACGTGTATATAGGCATTATAGAAGCCTTTCGCGTTCAATATGCTAGGACAAGTCACGCGTACGATTTCCACTTTTTACGTAATTTACCTAATCCCCGAATAAACCTGCTTCCAAACAAAACGTCGCATCCCTAGATGGAACCACATGATACTTTCTCCAGAAACCGTGAGTACAGAGTGCACGAAATTCAACTTGAACAGTGTTCAACAAATTATACACTTCCTTCCCCATGATGTAATATCCTTTGAACAAAATAAAACAACTTTCTTTTCTCTCGATTATAAGATCGTGACTACTTTATAGACATAATTTAAAGCGATAATTTCTATCCAAGTAAGTCCTTCCACTGTCATTAATCACAAAAAACAATTTGATGAAACAGGCATATGTCAGTTTTTTCTCTTTAAGTTCGTAGAGTTCGTGGTCCACCGTACTTGTACTTACGTACTGTTACCAGCGAGGTAGATAGCAATTTTCCCTTCTTTTCATTAATAAGATAGGAGCAAACGAGTACACAGGCCATGTGATGGCAAATGAGCACAGTCGCCCGTAGATAGCTATAACCATCTCCGTAAAGAACAGAGTTTTGAATCTGATACGCCACTCCTGAGGTCTAAGATGGTATCTGAAGACCTCACGCTGTCATGGAACGTATACTCACCGACGTCAGCTTTCACCTTTAACTTATATCTACTCTGAGATGATGATGATGAGAGATGGTTGCCCTCCAACATTAATGCTCATCTTTTAAGTTACCGTTCAGAAAAAAATGTATACACTTCCATATACATTTTCTTTCTGTGATATCGTACCGATGATGGATCGATGATGTCAAACCAATTATAACATTGAATAAATTGCGTTATTAACATGTTTAGCAACAGCGTAATAAACTTACTACAAATACGGTTGCATCACGAAATATTATGTTAATTAATAATAACGGCCACGTTATTTGCGCAACTATAAAGATATTATTTCGCGCATCATGCACACGAGATAATAATCCGTTTTGTTTCAGTGAATATTACGAAAAATCGCCTTCTACAATTATTCTAATACGCACATGTGACCTCAATTTCGAAGAGGATGCCGCAATCTTATAATGGCCGATTTTTGTTTTAAAATTTGTAATTACACCGGAATCATGAAGAAACATAGATTTATAATGTTTTCCATTTCAACGTGAGGAACCCTGAAAAAATGTAAAACTGATTGTACTTATTACCACAAACTCTTACGTATATATACTATTCATGTCTCATACGTGTTTGTTTAATAGTTTTCAAGATTAATTACTTATACGAGAATATTGGACATGTTGTTAACGGTTGTGTTTTGTGTTTTGGCCTACAATTACAATTATAAATAATTTCAACTAAAACGAATACAATGCGGATTTATTTATATTGTTTATAATTATTATCATGTGGACCGCAAAGTTAATAAGTACCTTACTGTTAATTACACTAGTACCTAATACTCATTTGCATTAAAATTCAAATAGAGTGTTATTAAAAAAACGTAGATTATTCAGAGATTATTTGTATTACAAGTAGACTAGAAAAGTATAGTACGAGCAACTGTAAGTTGGTTGGTAATTCTTATAAATCCATTGAGCAGGTCAGATCATGAAGTGTGTGACGGCCTTAATGAACACCGCCGATAGAATATTACGGTACCAATGAATTAGGCACACATGCGATGTTGCAAATCACGCTCCTAGTTACTTATCGTCTTGTTATTTTAATTCCTAGCTTACGAAAGTCTTTATAATCGAAATATAAAAATCGATTTTCTAATCGATTTTTGTAAGCTGTAACTTGCGACGAATCGGTAGCGATCGTTTTTACTGTTATATTCTACGCATGTGCAATTGTTTGTTCGATTGTATCGCATAATAGGTCTTTGAATTTTAATGAGTAATTCTTATTATAGATTATTGTAATATTGGAGAATGTACAGTAGAATTTATACAATATCCAATCACCGTTTTACCTAAAAATCTGATCGTATCTAATATTTATAGTTAGTTAAAAAAATGCATGTAAACAAAGATATATAATCAAACCATTACAACAAAGAAATATGCTATCGCTGTCTAAGAAGTAAGCAAGTTGAGGAAGTTTACATTTTTTTTCTATTAATTAAATATAAAATAATAAGCAAGATCAACCCGCGCGGAAATAAATTTAAATAATGCCTAATGATGGATTTCATTTTTTTTTTAATTATGACCTATTTTTTAATTATATTACGCTATAAATATAATAATATGATATCATTAATCTTCTTCATTAGTTGAGTGAAATAGCTCTTCAGTATAAAATTTAAATATCAGAAAGATTATAGTGTACTTATGTCGTATATTTATTATATACCAAAAAACGAGTGCAAATAGTGTAGAAAGGAAGTGACACGACTGAACTAAAATTGACACCCCATTTTAAATTTTCGAACGTCTGGTCCATAATTCGTAATGAGCTGATAATTTCTCCGTGTGAAAATTTTTGAATGATGTTTTTGTTACGTTCAGGAAGTGTGGCGAAGCATAATGCTTACACGCTCATCTTAATGTTCCATTTACGTTATATAATGTGATGTTAGAATTGAAATTTGATGTTTGTATTGTTTTATGTAATAAGTGTAGCGAACTGGCATACCACTTGGTTCTTAAATGTGTGTGTTCTACTTCGCGCCGTGGTGAACCTTTTTATACTAACGTACCATTTTTAGAGGTATATTTTATCAGGACATATGTTATTTAACGTGCCATTAAATAAATTTTATTTCGTGATTAAATTTGGACCACGTTACAAAACTTCCCAAAGTATGGCCGGCAAAAAAAAAGTTGCTCAAAATAATTCTGCCTCCCCCTGCGCCACTCCGTCGTTTCTCGCGTGGACCCCTTTGAACTCAAAAAAAATAATGACTCACAGGAATAGAGAGATTAAGAGATGACGTGGTCAAAATATTTTGTTGAGTGCCATCAATAACAAGCGTGCCATTGGTACGCCGTCCTTAGCGTAGTATATGATTGCAGCTACAAGTATATATTCAGGACTAGCTGAATTCGCGGTTTCACCCGCGTTTAAAAGAAATGTAACGTGANNNNTAACCGAAATTTTATATCTCATTAGAAAAAAAAACCCCGATTTTGAAACATTCTTCATTGGTGCTCCGCTCCTGTTGGTTTTAGCGTGATAATATATAGCCTATAGCCTTCCTCGATAAATGGGCTATCTAACACCTTTTTTCAAATTTCAAATCGGACCATTAGTTCTTGAGATTAGCGCGTTCAAACAAACAAACTCTTCAGCTTTATAATATTAGTATAGATATAATATACGAAGCATTCCTGTGTCGTCCTCTAGGTTAAAAAGTGTAACGCATCTGTAGCCTTAAGGCTCAAATTCTATCTGGGTTTGATTACAGAAGTCCATGAGCAATGGGCGACTTGCAATTAGATAATTTTTGTGGTCATTTGCTACTCCCATATTATAAGTAAGTCTTAGGAACCTATTTTGGGTGACCTAGGAGTCTTATTCAAACATTTTGTAATAAAGTGCTGGTTAGTTCTGGCCTTTCACGAAAACACAGCTCTGTATTTTTTTCTACTTGATACGTTTAATTAACCCTCCTTAATCTAATATATACGTAGACGACCAGTCGGTAACGTGCAACCTTCGGTTTTTCCTAGAACTTCTCTATAGCCCTTCACAGAACTTCTTTGTCGCTGTCAAATCTAGACAACAGATTTTCTTTTTGCAGTCTCCGAGCGGCCCGTCATTACCTCAGGTTACCCCGCCGCATTGCCAAAATGTAGCCGACCACTATTTTAAACTGTACCTAATATAATAAATAAATAATTATTCATATTAAATTTATTAGCAACAAAGTCAATCTTCGCTCAACACATTAAAGTGTAATAACACCAGGTCGAATGCAATAATCATACGGTATACTAGGAGCATTGTTCGTTGTTCCCATGATCCGTTGTAGCGTTTAAACAGTTGATGTGTTCTTAGGTCATTCCGGGAAGTAAAGAATAAGCCGTCGAGGTCGTGTAAAACGTGCCACAATACGGGACAGGCCGGCGCTAGAGTTGCCAATAAATTATGGTTGCCTAAGTTTAAACGTTAACGATTTATTGGTAAATGAAATAAAATTATAATATAAATAATTGATAAAAAAAATAAAACCTATTATTTATTAAATTCAATTAGAATTTAATAATAAATAGGTTCAACAAATGATAAATATATTGACTAACATACATACATATCGTATGTGATAAACAATAAACATAATGTTTATCATTATATTTATCAATCTACAATGTGAATATAAAATATAATTATAAAGGTAAATTATAAAAGATATTTTCAAAATTCTTTCAATTTCTTATTAGGTAAATAAAAATTTATTTTCGTTCTATAATATTCCTCTCCAAGTGCTATAAACGTTCATAGACCATTTTTTTCTAAAATATACTTACATCAATGCTATTCTATCTCTTCATAAGATTAGCTCTGAAAGGAAGAGATGTGTCGACTATCGATGGTATCAGAGTAATTCGTTGTTCATTGTATCTGTCCCTCACAAATCAGATGCTAAACTAGAAATAAAATTAAACAAAGATGCCATGACCATGACGAAAAGATTAGTGGGAATTTTTAAAACCCCCGAAACATCAAAGCATTCGCACTTCTCATATGTGTTTTAACTGAAAACCAAAAAGAATGACAATTTCTTTAAATGGGAGACAAAAAGTACCTACTAAAATAATAATTTAAAACATAAAGGAGGCCTTGGTCTAACAAAAAGTCGCCGGTCGCTCGGTCTAACAAAACATATTTTATTTAATTTTGTTTGACCGGCTTCGAAGTTGAAAAAATTATCCATTGAATTGCATGTCTCGCTTTACATAAGGAAGCTTTTGATATAATATGCAAGACATCCACTTATACAAATGATGTGGATAGAATCGATCGTACACATAAGTAGCTACCCTCGTCCGTAATTACGGTAGCATATTTAATATGAAAATTGCACTGTAATTTCTCTTTGTGCATGTCCGTTATTATTATCTAATTTTATTTTACGACCACAACTCGATTGTCTAGGTAATTATCTGTTTGCAGTCGTCAAGTTTTTCAATAAATTATTACAATTTTCAATAGGCTTTTCCTGCATAATATAATGTAGCGTAAGAAAGTAGCTTACATAAATTACAAGTAACATCATTAAAAACATTAAAACAAAAACAATGACTGCTTAAAACGAATTTTTTGTTCATAATTATATATATTTAAATTAACGCTTATATGCGTTTTTTTGTCAAAATATTCAAGTAAAAGTATCACAATACATTTATTTTAAGATCTGTATATTTACTAGCTTTCATTTCTTACCCATATTGTCGTTAAAGGAAAAAAAATTCGTCCCTCCCACCTTTATCCTCTATTTTCAAGCGTCATTTTAAATAATTATATAGCCTATGTCACTTTTAAAGCTGAGACTATTCTAATGATATGTCATATGTCACAATCAGTCAAGCCATTTGGGCTGTAGCGTTTGCCAAAGAAATGCATATACAAACAAACATACATAACATACATACGCTCGAAAACTCGAACTATTAATTTTTCATGGTTCATGTCATGTCATCCTTTCTTAGTGAGTGAGTAGAGTACTCTACTCACTCACTAAGAAAGGATTTTTTGATACACATTGAAATAGGTTCAAAATATCGGTATTATTTTGCAATATGCTCCATGCGAAGTTGCAGACAACAAACAGCTAAGCTAAAAGCAATCGGCCGGTAGTAAACTCTACAATTATCAATATCGTCTGTCTGTATATTATCAAGAATTTTCAAATATGTAGGTTTGCTAATGACCGTTTACGTATAGATCACGACAGTAAGGGTTCAAGCGCGTACGTAATTGTCAGTTTTCTATAAATCGCATTTGCATATTGAATTTTCATAATCCGCGGATAAAGACACGTAATACCCGTAGGTAGAGGCCGCTTACATGACCCGCGACCTTGCATGCAATGCATACGGCGCTGGCGACGAGAGTCTAGCGATAATTTAGTATCTAATATAATAACATAGTTAAAAATACGAAAAAAAAGCCCGACTGCTTAAAACGATGTTTTTGTTCTTAATAATATATTTAATTTAACGTTTTATATGAGTTTTCGTCAAAATAGTCAAGTATTATTACATAATATATAGATATTATACGTTCAAAATGTTCTATTTAGCTTTCATTTGACACACATAATTTCATGATAATAAAGAAATAGTCCCTTTCCCTTTTTTCTTTTATAAGCGCTTTTTTTAATATATGGCCTAAGTCTCTGCAAACTAAGACGAAAATTAAGATAGGACCTACGTAACGCGCCTACAACTCGGCCATTGATAAAAAACTAAATTTTGGCGGCAAATGATGAATTCCATCGGGTCAAAGCTAGCAATGAAGATAAAACTGTTTAAAGTAGCGCAAATTAATATAATAATAGTACAAAATATAAAATTAAATAATCTTATTAGCAAGTGCTTACACTTCTTAAAACTGTATACACAATTTATTACTAATAACTTGACATTTTTTTTGGCATAATACATACTTTGACATAATACAATCAGTTATGCAACGTAAAACATTTATTATGCGTTATTATATTTATTCCATTAGTTATTCAGTGTGCATATAGTTTGTTACTGAAATTGTTGCAAAATAATGTGAAAGGGTTGAATAATCAGGTGCTAAAGCAAGTTCGACCTAGGAAATAGCACCGCCACGCTTATTTCTAGCGTTAAGCAGTTCCTGCGCTTCGGTGGAAGGATATGATTGCCAGCTCACTTATACATTAGGTGACCATCTTAGTCATATATGAAGTTGCTTGAAGATGTCCATGGGTGGCAGTCACCACTTACCATTAATTAAACTGCATACTTGTTTACTACTTCACTCTGTTAAAAAAATTATAGAAGCCAAAAGTTTGGGCTTCTATAATTTTTTGATGATCTTTTACAATTAATCCTCTTCTGCGGCGAATTTTCGTCTTTTATTTACTACCTAGTAACGCTTATTAATTATTATTTTTTGTTTGATTAAATTACATATATATAACTTAACTCTACTCAACTCGCTTTTACATACAATAACATTCTAGATACATTTTTGTATTTGTTTTTGTGGTTACATTGTAGACGAATTAAATTCTCACTACCAGAATATTCCGCAGCATTTTAAAGCACCTATGCATTTATTTTCTCGTCTCCGTCTTTAATTGATGATATTATAGTTCAAGATGTTATTACAAGTCGTATATGACTGAATATGCGCTCTTTGTACGAAAATAAGTCCTTAATAGCATATGTAATTGCACATTTTGTGACAAAGTAACAATTGAAGGCACAGAGAACGGCTCTACTGAGTTCTTACAAAGATTAAACACCAAAATGGCATGCAAACATACTATTTTGTATTGTATGTAGTAGTTTGCGTGCTCGACTTTGTTCGGATGGACCCTAAGTTATAAGTTTAAGTGGTACATAACCAGTTAAAGTGAAATGCATGACAGAAACCCTTCTTTATCAAAACATACGTCATACTTCAGTTGCATCGTTATCGATCCAACGATTTTAGTTTAAGGGTGTTATTAAAATACCAAGTACCATTTTATATATTATGAATACGTATTAATAAATAGTGAATTTTAATACAAATATCATGGTGAAGAAAAATATCACGAGGAAACCTAAACAGCTAAGAGTACTCTATAAAAAAAGTTGACAAAAATATGTAAATTCGTACTTGGCCAGCACAGTGTATTAGGACCCTAAACTCTGCTAGTTATTAGAGAAGATCCATACAAAGCATTGTGGAAATGATTTGTCGTATTATAAGTGTCATATAAGTGTTCTTATACGTTTCATAGATTGGTTATGCTTAGATAGACCCACAAAATATTAAGTTTTCAGGTTAAATTGTGATATGCTCACATGAGTGTACGAACTGAATATAAGAAATGTATAATATATATATATATATATTTTTAGCCATATATGCTACTAAGTGGACTAAGTTTGAGCGCTTTGGGTAGGTTGCGGTAAGGGAGAAACAATTCAGACCAGAACACAATAGCGCATAATACTGCTGTTATTAGGCAGACATAGATGTAGCAGGGGTGCTTCTGGATTCGAACCACAACGAGTTCTACATATTAACCATTAAGTATACTCGCTCATTATTTACGACATACAAACTCTACTGTCATGGCCAATCTCGTTAGAGCACCGCGCGTGCTCCATGTGACGTAGTGTTCGTCACGTAAGGAAAATATATTTCATTCGCTTATAAATAAATGCTCATGCTATAATTTATTGCCTGAAGAGATGGACGTCAACACGGATCTCCTCGCAGATCTCTCTCGAAATAACGAAGTTATTACTCTCCTTCTGACGCAGTCGGATACAAAGCGTTAAATTACGTAGTAAATATTACGTAGTTATAAAAACAATAAATCCTTTTTAAGCAGCTGAGATTTTGTTTTAATATTACTCGTTCACGATGTTACTCGTTCGTCAAAGCGAACATTTGATTGAACAGATTCCCTTTATTCATTCAAATTACGTACATAACAAACCCATAACTTTAATACACAAATCCAAACAATAATCTTTTCGAATCAATTCGAACAAACATTGAACAACATTGACTTGTTTGGTAACAGTGAAATACTGATCCTATCTAGTGATGTTATTTTATCTCGCTACGGTTGCCGGTCCAAATTGAAAACAATCAAGTATTACCGTCATGGATAATTAAATGAATGGATGTTAGCGATCCGAAAGCATTCTCTATTGAAGATATTGTTCTGGACGTGATTACTCCGCCTCCGCATTCATCATGTGAATGCATGGGAAAGGCATATTGTAAGCTACAGATACATATTTTAAATTAACTTCACTTTTATCTTTAGTTACATAAATTATCATACTCTAGAAGACACATATACAGCCTATAATTCACTTTACACACTCTTTAAACTCACATAAGAAAGTGTTGTTGTAATTCGTGAGAAATGTTCGGGACAGTACCCATAAGTCCCTAAAGTTACAGGGCCATCGGATTAGTGGTGTATTAATGTAAAGGACAGACAGGCTGACGGGTATGCATTTTTAATGAATATTTCATATAAGTAACAAGTATGTACAGTCCTAATTATGATACGGACACATGAAGTACAAAGCAGTAAACTACTTCAAATATTGTTTAGCGTTGAATATCGACTTCACGTTAAACATGTCTTGTTCTTCGTGAGAAATAAATTGACTGTTAGACTTCTACTTAACAGCGGAATACAAAATCGGGTTCAGCAAAGGCAGTGATCAGCAGTGGAAGTTCAATGTAGATGTCCATGGAAGGCAGTGGCCACGTGACGGTCACTGCCTTCCACGGACATCTGCAATGAACCTCAACTTGTTTTATAGTCATTCCTTAGGCACACATCTTGTATAAGTGGTGAAGAAGGATAAGGATCATTCTTTTTCCTTTTGCGGGTGTGGTAAGGACCACACCCGTAAAATCTAAGCACTACAGTTTAACACTTTTGCTATTAACAAGAAATATGATGGACGATGGTGTCTCTGGGGTCGAACCACTAATGGTTAATTTCTATAACCGACTAGTACCTCGTCGTCAATCTATTATTATCTCACTGCTGGGCTGGTCTTGTCCACTCTACTCCCACAAATTAAGAGAATTTTAGGCCATAGTCAACCGCGCTGGTCAAGTTAGAATTGACACAATTTACACAACTTTGAAAACTTCTTTTAAGCACTCTCGAAGTGTAGGTTTCCTCACGGAGTTTATCTTTACTCTAAAACAGTGATAATTAATTTATATTACAAACATCATTTTAGACTAGCACCTAAACCATGAAACTTTTTCTGCATTCGAGGTTTTTGCCTATAAAGAAATGCAATCTGTGAAATACTATCGGAGGAAAGATCACAGGAGAGTCCACTAAGTAGGTAGTCCAGTAATGAGTCGGTTGAATACATATGAAATCTTGTGGTGTATCTGTATATCTAATCAGACGCTCGTAGAAATCGGTATCGTGTTACCCGCCATTGTAACTAGTGGTTTGTGAAAATAAATATACCACTTGTATTTATATTGGTCAAGCAATACTATTTACTGCTCGGATTATCCATTACCTGATGAAATAACTTTTACTCGACTCGTATACGATGGGTAATAATCGTAAGCTTACGTTAATTATTATGATATTTGAGAAACTTTCGTTGTTTAATTCTCAAATGCGAAAAATTGGTTTGAGAGATACTTGTATTGCCAAAGAACAGATTTTTACTCCATTTTGAGTCATTTTTGTGTGGAAGTCTTATTATAGTCGGTTTAGCCGTATGCAAAGTAGAAAATTAACTTATGTACTTCGTATAGTAAATAATCACGTGTCCGATAAAATCACATACCTACCACTTTTATTTTTACAATTTTTTATCGATACGTCATGTATAGACTAGAGGTCACGTCTTATAAAAAGTTAATTACGTATAAAAATTATAGAATAATTTTATACTAAATACTTTAAGTTGACTATTTTGACCAAAACTCATATTTTTTAACTAGTTAAATGAAATGTATTATTATGAAAAAAAATCGTTTTAATCAGTCGGGTTATTTATTTTAATATTTTTATCAAATTTACTACTTAGGTACTTTTTGTTTTGAGGGCCATCATATTGCTGACACTGTAAATTTCAAGTTTTTTTTTCAATTGCGGTTCTAAAGATAGAGCTCCATAACAGACGGATAGGCAGTGGTGCTTAATAAAACGGTCCCGTTTTTACCCTTTCAGTACGGAACCCTAAAATTGATCTTTGAATATCGCTTTTTTCCGTTAAGGGTTATGCTCTGATGACACTTATTTGTTACTCCAATGTTATAACCAATTGGACTGATGATGTCAGTCAGATAAACCACGATTATTCAATAGCGGAAGTCATAGACTCAGCTGACCGCGCCAGACCTGTCGCAAACAGTTGAAAGTGCGGTCCTACGCGTTCGGGACGCGCTACACCCATACTAATTTGGGTACGGTCCAAGTTAGAAGCGGTTACCATGTTGGTTATTAAAGGACGAACCTCTGTAAAGTTTCAAAATTTTCGAAGAATTCTCAATAGAATGTATATTCCTATAGATCGTTTTTTTTACACCTGTAACGTTATCCTTACAAATTTATTTAGTACTTCCCAAGATTAGCTAAAAGCGACAATAAATAATTACAAAACTATTTTTATTATGACTATTTTTATTTTATTTGGACTTACTTTTTATCAGATTTAAGTTAACGAGCATGCAGTCCACCTGATGGTAAGTGATTATTGCCGCCCATGAACATCTGTAAGCAACTTCATATAAGAAGACCTCTATCTAAAGTTAGCCGGCAACCACACCCTTCCAATGAAACGCAAGAACTGCTTCGACTGTAGACTATACAGCCGTAAATCAATTATACATTTTTAATTTCTCTAGAAATCAATATTTGTTTCTTTTTGTGTAAATATACGTGACAAATAATAATCAACAACCGCTGCTTCTACAAATTGTACCACGTGTTCAATTTTAATAAGTTTCTAAGCTTTGCACGTCTTTCAAATGTTAATAATGAGTTTAAACTCATTGGCTTGAGTTTTACGATAAATGCATATAAGAAAATATGGAGTGAACTATAATAAGTCATTACTACCGTGATGTAACGATAAAAGCATTTTCAGGCATAGGTTAATATATATGGCTGGGAGTGGGTGGTACTGATGGTCGGTGTACAGAATTGTCTTGCCTTTTCATGACCTTAACAGAATTAAAGGTAACAGAAATCGTATACCGTCACGATCAAGATAAACGCTTTCTACACACATAGCCCCACAGTAGGATTAGTTAGATTAGATAAGATTAGTGCCATAGACACATAAAGATGAATACACAAACACCCAGACCCATAACAGAAATCTAAACTCATCTCATTCAGGTGTCTTTCTGGCCGGGGATCGAACCCGGGACCCACTGCGTGTCAGACTGGTATGGTGACCACACCACCACATGGGTCGTGATTTCGTGATTATGTGCAACTCATATATTTTAATTCCAATAGTTAATGGAACTTAATATAAATAATGTCTGTTTCTATATTTTTATGATTTTTATCTGTTTAGGTGTATTTGCAATCATATCAAACCAAAACTACTAAATTCAATTTAATGAATTGGACATATATTTACAGTCCGTATCTTTTAGTATAATTTAATAAAAAAATATTAATTTTAACAAAACTTTTTACAGTTAAAAGTTCTGCAATTTTTTATGAGGGTAAAACTGTAGCGGGGGTACAAGGGTATAGTATCTAGTGTATCTCACGTTAATACATCTATTATTTCTTCACTAAGAGGCCATCCATTTTAAGACCCTTCCCCCGTCCTCGTCACAACTGGTCACATTTGTGAGACCCTCCTACTGTGATGTCACATTTTGCAATAGTAATGACATTTCAATTATTACATATGTGTAAGAATTGAAAATACTGCTGTTATTGTGCCAGTCTTAATGACAAGTGACGTAATCGTCACTTGTCATTAAGACTGGCACAGGCAGGAGTAGGAACTAGGTTCCTTACTGACCTATTTTAGACCAGCACCTATGATTAAGCTATAGTACACCAAAGGGAATGATAATTAATTTCTGATCCACCAAAATCGAACTACAAAAATTGTTCTACCAAAAGATTGACTTCGCAAAGGTCAAGTTTAGACCTTTAGTAAGACGTGGTGAGACTGCATTGAACTGAATAAAATGGAATAGACCAAAGAATTCGAAGAAAATGACGCGTAGGCACCACAGTAACCCCGTGACGAACGTGCGACCAAACATAGGGTTGGCAATTCCACAGTTAATTGATTTTATTAAAAACTGCTTAAATTAGAAGCTGCATATAGAATGTTGTTAGTGATCTTTGTTTTTTAATTATTCGATATTGGCTTTCAAATTATATGTGTTTTTATTTGACTGCAATTGTTTTTTCCTTGCTAGGAGAGGATACTCTTAATCTTAAAGGCAATGAATCTTAAGTGATTAACGTAGGTAATTTTTCATAGGCAGTGAATTAATAGATGGGAAAATAGTAAAACGATAGAAGTGTCATAAGGAACTGCAGGAAAGTCAAGTTGTAATGAGTATTAAATTGATTAAATTGATAAAATTCAACGGAGAATCGTAACCATTTAGTTTTATTCCCATTTTTACTCGACAGCGTCTAAGAAACAAGTAATGTTTTGTTTTTCAAGTGTATGTATGTATTTGATCTAATTTGTCTACTTGCCACAACTTCATCAAAAGGTGAATCGAAAACACAAGCTTAACTGATGGTGATGATATAATGATTAACTGATGGGCATCAAATACCATCATGTATGAAGTATCTATTGGACAAGGTTTATTTTTGGAAGTGAAACTTCTTTAGAATTGTTGAGATTTGAAACTCGATGAAACGAAAATGCGTTACGAAAATAATTGTCCGCGCTACAACTATATTACTCTGTACTCCTTTGCAGTGATTACTTAATCGATTTTTGGAAAAGCATAAGCCGTTATACCCTTATGTTCAGAAACATTATATTATTTCTCATTATAAATGCCATGTGTGATTAATTGTTATTATTTTTTTTTGTTTTTTTTTTTAATTAATCGAACTTAGCAGAGTGCTAACCCTATTGACAATGGGCTCGTTTTTCACAGAGCACGTTCGAGTTGCGCAACGTTTGTGTCATAACTTATAATAGGTTCGTGGATGTTGATGTGCTCACATGTTAGCTATATTTATATTTAACTTTCGCCGAAAGATGTCGTTATCCAAAAATTTAAGCAAAGACAAAGACTTTTGAAATTTAGGCTCTTTACCGTGAACGTGTAAGATTTTGAATGAACTTACTCCTAAGGTATTTCTGGAGAGCTATGACATGGGGCTCTTCAAAAATGGCCTGTTTACCTTGTCGTTAGGTACTGCTTAAAGAAAATAATTAAAAAACATAACCCCAGACGCAACATACGTGTGTTGTACGTTTATCTTACCTATTTGTGGCATCGTAGCCACTGAGATCATCCAGAGGTTCTAAAACATTAATCAAACCACCTAGAATTGAACTGGAACTCTTCACCGGAGGTCCCCATCACCAGCAAGTTGAAGGTGAAGTTATCGCCCACTTTGGGAAACTTTATTATTAACGGATGTACGGCCGTAAGGATAAAGTTTTTTAAATCTATTAGACTTAATTTTTATTAATCTCTGATTATTTATAAGATCACTAATAGTGCGTTAATGTTAAGAAAAAAATAAGCGGATCTCATACGGATTCTGAAAAAAAAAGTACTCAAGTGGCTTCTAAAAAAAGTTCTCAAATGCGTTCTAATATAAGTTCTTTGTTTGAAAACTTCCAATTCATTCTTGACCAGTGTGTACTATGTTTTAATCACAGGAGTAGGACAGAAACAGGTCGATAAGAAACCTAGTTCATTATTTCCTAGTAAATTATGTCGCTACTAAGACACGATATTAATAGTCGTTTTACTTCTCAACCCCGATCGTAGTGCGTCTGTGCTCCAGTTATTTCATTTCCTTGAAGTATTTGAGTCAGTCGAACAAAAAGCGTTAAGCACGTGTGAAATCACTTCGCAGCTTGTCGTAGTGTCATATCATCATATAAGGGCTTAGAACTTGGTCGAGCGCCTAGTTTGTATGTCGAGATATAGCATGTTCGCATCAAATAACTACGCAAATCTTTTCTCTCCGCATATTTGCGTGGGATTGGGTATGTGGGGCAAAAGGAAATTGACACCAGTATTATAAATCAAATATAAACACGCAACCAAAAATTTAGAAACTTAGTTTTAAAGTGAGATCCTTTAGTGGTTTGACTCCAGCAGCCCGACTGCCACACCGATTTGTTTAACAATAGCAGTTAAGCGCTACTGTATTGTTTTAAAAGGTGTAGTTATTAAGACATACTTAGACGTCCCAACTTAATCCTCAAGGATGTTAAAATATCTGTGGTCGACATCAGATAGGATCCTATTTTATCTGGAGTTGAATATTACAGACACAGATGACACACATGTACACAGCCGCTGTGGCTATTTACTAGGTGGTAGAACTCTTTGTGGTTCGACTCCGGAAGGACCACCGCCACACCTAATTCTGCCTCATAACAGCAATGTTTTGCGCTGCTGTGTTCTAGTCTGAAGGGTGTGGCGAGGGAGACATACTTTTCCGAAGCATTCCATCTTAGTCCTTAGGGGTAGCAACGCATCTGTAGCTAACCTTAGATGAGACTTTGATCTTACCTAGCGGCAGTAGCCACTTACCATCAGGTGGGTGACACGTTTGCTACTTCCAATCAAAAAAAAACACGGGATGGACTGCATGCTCGTTTTCTATTATGTAGCATACATGGAACAGCAATATAGCAACAAAACATAAACAAACAAAACACATCACAAGAATAGATAGAGTATTCTTACGATTTACGGGACTCTGATAATAACGGTGATTACGTATGTTTCCAGACAGTAAGTATAGTAAAGAGAAAATCACCTATTATAATAACAATACCTTTATATTAACAATCGGCTATGCACCGTGAATCCATAACAGTGAATATTTACACATAACTTTCAAACCATTTACAAAGTGGTTATTTGGTTAAGTAGACTACTTAACGATAATATTTATTCATACGCATAAATCCATACGTTTAAGTCTATTGCGAGTTCAAAAACCTCTCATTAATATCTAATTTCAATGATCTATGTTAAATGTAGACAGTTACGTGCAAGTATAGATACTTGCTATAGAATTTATACTATTTTTTTATTGTATAGGACTCGAAGATTGTTAGACTTTAAACACTTTTGCAAAACGTTTTAAAAACTCAAGCGTGTCCGTTTCTTCACAAGTGATAATTACATTCAAATACACATATAAATTTGAAAAATCAGAGGTTGAACCCTTCAATTTAAACTAAGTTCGAACCACTCAGCTATCATGCTTTTCATTTCAGAATTCGTCCATACTTCGTATTGCACAATTGACCCCACAGCGCACGTCTTACGCAACGATTTAAAAATAAAATTAGATTTGAAAATAGAATACGCTCTAGACTCTAATATGACGGGGCCGTTTGACAACATAATAAATGCTGTCAATACTGAATGTTATCGAAGCAATCGCATTGTGGGTGAATTGTGTTCGAGCTTGAATGTTATTGATTGCATTTACAACTATTAAATATTTAGGTACTAACCCGAAGTTTAAGTCTTAGTTTGAAAATAGACAAAGACTATCAGTGTAGTACTTTTCTTTTGGTTGTCTATCGATTTTCTCTTTGGTTTTTGTTGTCATTGGCGAATATTCACAATCTATAAAAAAATTAAAAATGTATGATGTCCACATTAGTTATAACAAAAATACATTCTACACTAATACTAGCAGCGCTAGTAGTATGCAAAAGACAAATGCAAAAGACTTCATAATATTTTATTAAATTAAAATTAAATTTGTATTATTTTATACATTTATAGGGATCAGATTATCGTATAATGAAATACTGATTTGAAAATCTTAATTGAAGAGACTTTTTTAGTTTTTACATAACCATCAAAGATTATAAGTATTTAAAACTAGGCACACGTTACTTTCTATGTATGAAATCCAATGCGCAATTTCCGAGATTATTCCAGACCAACAAAAAAAAGTAAAAAGGGTATTTTGGAATTTAGTTTATTTATATTTTTGGACTTGGGCAAACAAGAAAATCTCGAGATTACTGCCACCTATCCAGTCCAAAGGTATCTGACCTTTCAAGCTCCTGCCAAACATACACACAAAATGAAATTGATTTATATATTTGTCATTTTTTATTCCATTACAATTTAATTTTAATTTGCGCGCACCCATCGTTTTAGTAAAGACAAAGAATCACGCCAAAAACCTTCCAATAGTTTTATAGCGATAAGTTGAATGTTGTAGTAATACTTACAAACTTAAAAGACAGACAGGTTACAGACATATTTTATGTAAACAGAAGATAATTTACTTTTTAAGGGGAATTTTGAATGGCTAAAGGTCAAACGCCTTAAAGCGGAAGTAAAAATGATAGAGGAGGTACCAGGAAATCATAAGTTTGATTGATTTAATTTATAATTCGCCGTATACTTTTCGATCGGGCAATCGTGATCGCACACACGCGCGGGGTCGCAAGAGTTCAAGCGACGGGTCGCGACTACCATCACGACCCTACAAATAGCCATAGATTTATTCACAAATCACTCGATAACATTGTCTGTTTTTTTATTCACTCGTGCAATTATTCGTTGTCTCGTTATTGTCCCACTACTGGGAGCAGATCTCCTCGCAAAATGAAAGAGTTTTAGACCATAGTCCACCGCACTGGTCAACTGCGAAATTAGTAGAATTCACACGCCTTTGAGAACTTTTTTGTAGATAAATCTTAGATACTAAGCTCTTCTACAGTAAAGCAGTGACAATTAATTTTTAATCCACACATCATTTTTAAAAAATCATTGGTGTGAGCGTGAGATTCGAACCTCGGACCCTAGATTGAGAGGCTGAGAAATATTTCTGTATTAAGCGCTGAAATGTTCCGGTTTTAAGGTTGTAGCCATGGATACATACAGTGGTACCTGTTCGAAGGGTTCCAACTTAGTCCTCAAGGGTAGCAACTCGTCTGCGGTCTCTCTCAGGTCAGATCCAATACTTAGCCCTCTTAGGAATAACATATTAAATTTTATTGATGTTGTAGTTACTTCATAAAATAAACCATAAAATAATAAATAAATTGTCAAATGTCATATTTCTAGCTTCAGTAGTTTAGGCTCTTCGATGATGAATCAGTCAGTAAGTAAGGACAAATCATTTAATACCTATAAAATGCTTCAATTAGATTCGTTTGCATCGCTTCTTTGGGCAAACAAACCAAGAAGCATGATTAATTTTATCAACATCTTCATTAAAAGCTTCAAGTTAACTTCAGTAACAAAACTAGTAATCGGTAATGATAGAAGATAATTTATTTCAACGCAATTTTCAATTAAATCCGATAAAAACTGTATTGTTTTACAAGCGAGCTTATCAATAACCTGTTTTAAGTTTTTATAACTAGTCAGGTTAATAATGTGAATACTATGGCTAAGACTAGTTACGGAAAGTATGTACCTATATCTGTCCACCATATTACTTTCTATTTGATAAATAGCTGTATCTAATGACGTTCAAATTGAAATACATCGTGTACAAAATCAATTAATAATCAGCATACTTTTATATAAATGACCTTTAATAATTATACGTGTAAAAAACTTGATTACGTAATAAATAATAGTTGAGTAATGCCATACCAGAGCCCTCAGTATGAGTTATTACATTTCCAGAAACGATCACCGTTTACGATTTCGCCGAATTAAACGTTATAAACTCGTATTAAAGTCACGGATTATAGTAAATTTTGAATTCGATGTTATTAACATGTCATGAAACTTAGCTCTACGTAAGGAATATTTGCGTAATGCCACACCAGAAAGTAGGCATTATAAGTCTATCCATTTACTTGGCCTATTACCTTGCCTTGCCACGTATAGCGGATAAGCCAGAACCAAAGGGTCGTATAACGAAGCCATCTCTGGTGTGCGATGCCGACCATTTTCCAGTAATAGAAAGCAAGTGCGTCTCACAAACACTTAGACTAGATTTTTTCGAAATGGCCTACAGTAATTTTTCTCTATGTTTCCATTGGATTCTATTTCAGAATAAAAACGGACTAGGCCACACAATCCATCCTAATCGTGACGAATGGCAGACTCCTTTTAAATCTTTACAAATATGAAATTTACCTCACAATGTTCTTCTTCACCATTAATTTTAATAATATTATAAAGTTTGTGAGGCTGTATGTGTGTTTGTTACTTTACCCCACAAAAACTACCAGTCAGATTTCGCTGAAATTTGGCACACCGATAGCTTGGACCTGGATCAACACATAGGTACCTTGGTAGACGTGACTCAAGCGGAGCCACAGAATAACCTAGTCTATTATAATTAAATGCACACACATGACGTCGAACAATCAGAGATGCCTCAGATTTCAACCCCAAACTCCAGGCGTGACAGGCAAAATATCAACCAGTAGGCTATTAGTTCCTCATTGAATTGTTGGAGACGAATTGCGTCACAGCCTCTTTCCCCGACCACAAGAATTTCATTTTAACCGTAACAATGGTCGGCCGTAATTTGAATGTGACAAAACCTGGCTTCATATTGTTTGTTGAGATGTATTTAGGAGTATTTTAACCTTCTTCAAAAAATAAGGCGGTTCTCAACTCGACTGTATTTCTTTATAAACCATTTTAATTACCAGCAGCTACTGACTAATCTCTAGCAGAAACTATCACACATAATCGATTTAACTATTAACTATTTACTGTGTGTGTTTATATGGGAAGACATTAACAATAAGGTGTATAGTGTTGTATGTATAAGATATAGAATGTATTAATTGATTAAATTTAACTATTGCTTTGTCTAACAAAATAAACGTAAAAACATCTTAAAGTCTGCTATACTCGAAAATGTCCTTAATGGATGCTGTTTATTTTTATTCCTTTAAGTCCCCTATCAAAGCGTGATAATCGTGGAAACAGAGTAGAGCGGGGTCAACGACTCTATAGAAACTGAAACTTGGGAGTTGTACAATATTCTTTAACATTCTAAAGGTAAAGTCCAGGTAGTAGAAACAGTGGAGCCACCATCACCACACCTATTTCTAGCGTTAAGAAGTTCTTGCGTTTCAGTGAAAATATGGAAATATGGCTACCATCTTGGTCCTCGCGAGTAGCAACGACAGATGCGTTGCTTCGACTGATCGAATGATCGACTTCAAATAGAATCCCTGTACTATATAGCTGCTTATTGACACCGGACATTAGGTTAATTGGCCGGACACCCTAATTTATTAAAGATTTTGTGTCTTAGTATTAATAGGACTTACGACAAAAAATCGCTTGGTGGTGTTTTGCTTGTTTGTGAATTGCGCTTCGCGAGTGCGAGGTGACTGGTCAAAATTAAAAAGCCTGACAGGCCGTTACATTTTTCCTGGCACGCATTATAAATCCTAACTATATCCGGACGCCTGACAACGCTATTTGGTACCCGTTATAATTTCCACGTGCCGTGTCTATTAAGACGTATGAAAACAGCACTACAAGGCAATACAACAAGGCAAAAAAATGTGGCAATACAAAAAGGCAACAAAATGTCGGTAAGCCGTCAAGTTGTAGTAGCTGCGTTATGACAACCACAAAAATATGTCTGCACTAGAGTAGCTGTCATACACTTTGTCGCCTATAGTTGAGATGAGGTTAGTCTAGTGATATCGTCCAATCTGTTTTGACTGTAAAACGTGGTCCATATAAATATATTTACATACAAATTTGCGTCCGCCCACGCAGTTACGTAGTGGCATACTTGTGATTACATGTGAATGAGCACTAAGAACAAAACATCTTAAAGAGTTCAAAATATGTATGTACCTATATGAGTAACTTGTCACATTACAAATTTAATATTGATGTATGCTTTTGTATACAAATTCATATACGTACCTACATTGCTTGGAAAATCATGTTACGAGTACAAATAGGACGTCCATTGATAGTTCGAGTCGCAAAGATTAAATAATGAAGAGAGAGTGGCATTTAAGAATATTTTCATAGAAAACTTTCATCTTGGTTTATCCTAACATAAGTGTGTTTGAATAGTCACTAGTCACATAAATCACGTACTAAAAGGTTACTCTACTAAGAATTATTGTTATTAGGAAGGCAAACGAGGCGTCCCTATCAATAATGATATGAGCAACCATATATTCAATTTCTATATGTTTAACATGAGTGTTGATATTTTAATATCGATAATATACTATAGATACTAATATAATCTACGAATATGATGATATTTTTATTTAATGCTAGGAAAATATTTAACGTTGCCCATAGACAATAGTAATACCAGTCTTTACACCAATATCTATCTTAACCCTGGATAGATAGTCTACGTCGAATCAATGTTCCATTTCGTACATAATATTTTTGGCGTTTGCTATTTGCGTTATATTTCAACCAACTTATCAGATAATACTATTCGAATATTAGTAAATATGGCCCTACTATATGGTTATGGTTACCGTATAAAAAATAAGGTTATCTCTCTAGGGTTAACACCAATCGGTAAGTAGGTACTGACTCACACATGACAATCTTGTTCGCCATGACTAGTCTATTGTTTATAATGTCTTTGGTTTGAGCTAACTAGCTGTACAATTGGTGTTAAAGTGACAGCTGACGTTAGCAACTTAGGCTATTGTCTTCTGCACTGAGACTTAAGTAGATACTTAACTTTTTTAAATGACCTTTGTATCATGCAACATGGTAACCGTGTAAGATGTGGGCCGTGCTTCTATTGAATGGGTTAGAAATAAATCATCTCTAAAGTTGGCTAAATGTGTCATCATCAACGCATTATTGTCCCGCTGCGCACAGGACTTCTCTCAGATTGAGAACGTTTAAAACCATAGTCCATCACGCTGGCCAAGTTTTTTTTTATAGTATGGGAGTAGCAAACGAGCATGCAGTCCACCTGATGGTAAGTGGCTACTGCCGCCCATGGGCATCTGTAGTCAACCCTAGGTAAGATCAAAGTCTCACCTAAGGTTAGCCACAGATTCGTTGCTACCCCTGAGGACTGAGATGGAATGCCTCGGAAAAGTATGTCTCCCTTACCACACCCTTCAGACCAGAACACAACAGCAGTGTTATACTGCTGTTATTAGGCAGAAATAGGTGTGGCGGTAGTGCTCGGAGTCGGACCACAAAGAGTTCTACCACCTTAAAAATTGTGCGAATTGGTAGACTTCACACACCTGTCAGAGCTTTTTTTAAAAAACTCTCACCCGTGTAGGTTTGCTCGCGATGTTTTCCTTCACTATAAAGCAGTGATAATTAATTATATATAATCATATTTAATTTTTTTTACACATAATTCCGATACAATACGTAGACGTTGTGTTTATTGCATTGGCATGTTATCCAAAATCCTAATGGTACAACAGTAGTTCTTTGAAACAATTTAAATGCATATATTTATGTTATAATTGATTGAAGGTTATAAATAAAATACTCTACCGATCTGTTTCTGTAAAAATATTTTCGCCACGAAATAGTCAAGACAGAATTGAACTAATATGTCGTAATGCTTGGACCGTTAACCTTTTATTAAACACCTATTGTCCACTCGCCATATATGGACACGAGATTTGAAGGTTTCTTCGTCACAGTTATTTACTTTTAATTGAACTATTTGAAAACAAATACGACCAGAGGCAATATGTAATTTTTTTTAACTTAAATTTCTGTTTGACTTCTATTTATGTCGAATACAAACTCACAGTAATTATATTATTAGGAAATGATACAACTTAATATACACTCTACTTAAGTGTCTTAATAATACAAAAATTATTGTTGACAAAAATATAACTAAAAGAAAAAAAAAACAAATAGAATTGATAACGCATCCGTTTCTATAACTCGGGTCACCTTTTAGTCTCCTTTCCCGCGCAAAAAGATTCTATCATTTTCACCAATAAGAGAGCGTCATTGATGACGCTACGGCTTCTGATTGGTTGGACTTCTATATACGGCCAACTAACCAGTGTTGCCACTATTCACTCAATTCTCCTAACTATATTATATTATTATATAACAATATTATATTAACGTTAAAGTTTGTGTTAGAAAATAACGTGGCCAAAATTTAACAGCTTATTTATCTCAATTAAAAACGTTCCATTTTTTTTTCACTTAAATCACGAGGTATTAAGTTATTAAGGCCTCAATAAAACCAAAAAATGGTGTTTATTTAGACCTTTGAATATTCATATTCTTTAATAACAACTACGGGAAAACCACGTACAAATCACCATATTTATTTTCTCGTAAAAAGTAAATGTCAGGTTGTTATACTAATTAAAACATTTATTTTATTTACAGAATTATGTCACCGCTCTTCAACTATAAGATCTTTAAAAACGTTAAACCCGAGTGCTTAAAACGAAATTTTTGTTCATAATGATAAATATTTAATTAAACGCTTATATGACTTTTTGACAAAATAGTCACGTAAAAATATTAAAAAAAAAAATATATATATTTAGATTGGACTACTTACTAGCTTTCATTTGATACCCATATTGTCGTCTATTTTTTTCCCTTTTTCCTCTATTTCCAGGTGCCATTTTTTTAAATTATATGTCACTATCCACATTGAGACGATTCTAATGATATGTAATACGTCACAATGCGTCAAGCAGTTTGGGCTGTAGCGCTTGCCAAAGAAATGGACATACATACAAACAAACATACAAAGATACTTATCTTAAAATTAATGTACAGAGGTAAATACGTATAAAAACTTTGTAGTAGAAAAAAAGATAAATTTTTATTTGGGTTTAATTACGATCGAATTTCGACCGCTGCGAAGGGCAACTAGTTGTATAAAATTCGCATCTTAGAAGGAAGCAATATTTCCGTGTATACAAATATTCACTGTTTTATAGCAAAAATTCACCTGTAAAAGATATAGAAAGAATTTAAACTCATAAGTAATAGTAGCTAAGCTTACTTAATAGATTATTCTTAATAGACTCGGCTGATGATTTTTATATAAACAACAATAACACTTAACAAATATTTAGTATGAATACTAAAATAATTTACATTTTCTAATACCTAACATAATTATTCATTTGAAATGAATTCTTCTATGCAAATAATATGTTTTACCCGACTGCGTCAGAACTAGGGTAATGTTTTTCGAGCATATGTATGTATGTCCATTTCTTTAGCACGCTACAGCTCAAATGATTCAATTGTGACATATAACATAACATTATTATCATTTCAGTTTGCAGAGTGACCAAGATGTATATTTTTAAATGGCGCCTGTAAATATGGAAAAAGGGAGAAAAATCGACTTTTTTTATGATGACCAAATAGGTATCAAATACTTATAAAACGCGTAGCGAAATTTCGTGGCTTATAATTTGACACACTTTTATTTTAAGGCTCATAGCTGACGGCTGTGTAGAGCAATTAACGCTCGACGCGAATGTTTCATGGCCCACCGACCGGTTAGAAACAGATTCGTTGGAATGAATCACTATTCCATGCGTCTACAATCATAACATCACCGCCTACACGATGACAAAAGTGGCACGATGCATTAGTATTGGCTTGCATTTCTATAATTATTCCTAGCTAACTGTGCCCCGCGATTTCACTCGCGTTTAAAAATAATGACATGACATAGAGCTGCTAGGATATAATAATAACACCACTCAAAAACGCAAATTTTATAAGAGAGCCAAGTAAAAAAAAATGCTTTTTGTTTTTATCTTTTTATGAATGAAGTTAAAATAATGAAAATATGTTTGAAGGTAAATAATTAACCACGGTTTAGTTTAAACACCGAGTTTTCAATCCTAGGCCTTTTTGTATAAAACATTGGTTAAATTATTAACTTCAAATTGTAGAATTTTCAATTGTGCGGTTCGTGCAAAGCATCGAAATACATAAATTAGGTACGGAAATTTTATACCTACATTTTTTAAACCCATCCTCTATTTAACGCCATAGGCCAAAATAAGTTTTTGGTTTGATGGAATTGGAAACACGTACACGATCAGACAAATATTTTTTATCACTTATCCAATTACTTATTCCAAGTTATTTATTGCAAATATAAAAATACATATATACACGAGGAAATTTCATTATTATTATATGTATAGGATGTGCTGAAAAACGTAATAATAGACACGCTAGTCATTTTTTTATTTTTGGCATAAAAAACATAATAACAAGATAACACAGGAATGATAGCCAAACTGTCTATGAGATGTTTGTGAGAGAGCTGCAGTACTTTGTTGTCTCAAAAACATTTTGCAGATCTTATAATAATTTTAATGAAATCATTACTATGATAAGTAATTAAATTGCGTTCTAAGATAATTTTACTATTATCAATAATATATAGTACAGCAATATTTTTGAAAATTGACACCAAAAATACGCATCCTTGTTTCATTTTGTATGCCGAAGAACATAATCATAACATCGACTTAGCGGGCTCTTATCTTCGCCGCGATCAGCCGGCACGTGCGGCAAGCTTAGTCTGCCAGCGACTACCGAGACTCCACCACACCGAAACCCACATCCCACGCAACACTATCTTAATAAAACCGGCTCCGACAAGTGTAACATTAAAATTAATTAATCTAACGCAGGCTCTTCGTGCTACAATGTGATAAAATTCAAAAAGTTAGTGTTAGTCCAGTGAAAAATAGTGTAGTGAAAATGATTGAGTTGGTAAAAGTGAACGACAGTAGGGTGAACGGAACGATGAGAGACATTGGAGCCGATTCGTTCGTCTGCCGAGTCCAGTACCTGAATGATTTGGACCCTTTCATAGAATATAACGTGCGGGAACCCCCCAGGCCGTTGTATCATACCTTTAACACGACGATACCGCTGTCGTATCAAATCGCTGCCGTACATCGCCTCCTGCAAGCCCCTCATAGGGTAAGTAGAACATTTTGAATATGAACCAAATAAATGCTACCTATATTTTGTAATATTGTTGAAATATGTCAAAAAAGAAGTAGGTTTTATAATCTGTTTATTTTCTAAAATACAAATATTATATCGTGTATTTTTTGTTATAGCGGTTTAAAAACGAAATGTTTTCCTCATTTTGCAATCGAAACTAAAAAACAATACAATAATTTTCGATATTTATGTCGTAATTATGTACAAATTGTCATTGTTATGCCAACTTAATCAATCGATCGAATCAAAAGTTATTATTTTGAACACGGAAGCGTATATTAAAGAATCTTCCAAATTTAAAGTTACGTAAATTTATTGGCAGTTATTTTTTATACATCCGTTGTAGGCACGTTGGCTTTACAAGCCAATTTAGTATGGCAATAAAATGTAATCGAAATAATTTGTTGATTAAATGCAATGGAGTAATCTGTATACCTATATAAAATACGAAACAAATATCGTGTGTACTAATCAGCGTAGAAATCAAATGACTAATGTTGTATTCATAATCGTGAATGGGTTGTACTTCTTTATCGTATTATTCAGCGTTTCCCAAACTTAATTATGCCGTGGTCCGGTCATGATCGAGCCTCTTATGACCCACCAAAACGAAAAATAAAATAAATAGGAGGGTAAAAACAGATTCCAATGTCTACAAATTATAACTATATTAAAATAAAAAACAAGGTATTGTGAAAAAAAATAAAGACTATTAGGGCTTTTTAACCCAATATTTGTTTAAACATTAATATGTTTTTATAGTAAACTGTATACAAAAAAGCAATGGGCTGCGACCCGGTAGTTTATTTTCGTAGACCGGTACCGGGTCGCAACAACCATTTGAGAAACGCTGAACTAATTCATTTTGCAAAAAATTGTGCTTTGAAATTCGATTGTACCTAATTGAAATTAAATTCTGTGTTCTGCATTGAAGGGTCATTACAATAAATATATATTTTTTTGTAGACAATTATGCTCCCTCAAAATGGCTTGCCACATGTCTTAAATTCTGTGAATGTTTGCCAGAAAATGATGACAATGTAATGAACGAATGTTTATTAAAAATTCAATAAATGACGTGAATGTATATCCAACTGTACAATATTTTATAAACTGTCTCCACGAAACAAATGAATACGCGAGCTATTTCCGTTATCTTTTTACCCGACGGCGTCAGAAGGAGGGTAATGTTTTTCGAGCGTATGTATGTATATATGTATGTATGTATGTTTGTTTAT
>MOOZ01000943.1:287965-304401 GCA_002930495.1 Cecropterus lyciades | reverse complement strand
CCCCCCCCCTCCTTTTGACGTAACGACTCTTTTATTATCACGACAATATGGGTATCAAATGAAAGCTAGTAAATAGACCTTTCTAAATATATTTATATATATATATATTATAATACTTGTACTGGACTAATTTTGACGAATACTCCTATTAAGCGTAAAATTAAATGTATCATTATGAACAAAAAATAGTTTTAAGCAGTTTTTTGTTTTAGTATTTTTAATAATCTTACTAGTTAGCGAATAAAGGAAAACTCTTGTAACCATAATAACATTGATGTATTGTTAATACTACATATTTCACACACGTACACGTTTATGTATGTATACCTATTTTTAGAAATACAACTACATTTAGCCACCGAACGACCTGTAATATTACAGATTTGCAGTGGTACCTAATTAAAATTATTTTTATTATTAATATAGAGAACATATTTGTTTGCAGAACAAGATAAACAATTAAAAAAATAATATTGCACAGTAAGCCATCTACATTCTATCAGGTTTTTTTTCTTTTAGATATAGGATAATAGGTATAAAGTGTAATTTTGACAGAATTACGAGTATATTAAAGAAAGCTAAGATCGTAAGGCACCCAATTTTGTATATACTCACCATAACTTTGATTTTAATATGAGGAGGAGTCTACCTGATGTGCAAGTAGTCACTGCCGTCCATAGACTTTTGTAACAATTTCCATATGGAACCGAGTCTCTACCTGAAGATGTTGAAAGATGCAATGCAATCCTGAGGACTAAGATGGTCGCTTCATACTTACATTAGTAGTTCAGTATCAACATCCTATCGCCGAACAGCAAGAACTTCTTCTCACTAGAAATCGCTATAGTGGTTTTATTAGCTTGGTCAAACCATGATCTTGCCATGCTTTTGGCTAAAGTTAAGTATTTAATTTTTTTTATATGATCAATTAGAAAGGATCACTCCAATTACAATAATTGACAAAATTAACAAATTAGAAAAATGTAATAAACAACATTGTGACTGTAAAAAAATGTTAAGTTAAATCAATGTTAAATAATTAATCTCCAAAATCCAAAGAAAATAAATTGCATGCATGTCCATTTATAAGTGAGATGTTTTTGGCGAATTTTCGAGACCTTGCTCTTGGCGACATCCTCACCTCACCAAGTCACCAAGACCCGACCTCCTCCACACACTAATCGCAGGTGAAATTATTCAAATTAAGAGAGAAACATGTTTTTCTTTATGTTATCTAGTTTTCTCGCATATTTACACAATGAGTATTTTGCAGAAAAACACGTAAATTCGTAATATAGAGCCGAGAAACCCGCTCTCCCTTACGTAAAATTTGATGAGATTCGATCTCCAAGCCACTTAATGTATCACGTTATTGTAGGATTTCCTCATAAAATGTGAAAACCCTAGCACGATGCAATGTATGGACGTAACACATGTAAATAACGTTACTAATGCTCGACTTACTCATCGCGGTATTTGGCTAAAATTATCTGGTCTAAATATTCGACTCCACCGGCCAGGTGAGTGGCTGTGATATAGCGTGTTGAAAATATAAGATATGAATTCATTACGCTAAAAGTCTCGTCGTCTCCCTTCGCAGATTCCGGAGGTCCCATACCAATTTCTGACTGATGACGGTGGTGTTAAGCGCTATTGTGTTTGAATCTAAAGGACCTTTTAGGAAAGCATATTCCTCCGAAGCATTCTTACTCCTTTGCAGCAAGGAATATAACCAACCTCAAGTATTACTCTAATCTTATCTGGGGTTATTAAGGAATATCCATGAGTAGCAGTGGTTACTGGTTATCAGGTTAACAGCATGCTGTCCCACTCCCGGATGCGGGTCTCCTCACACAACGAGAAAGATGCATACTAAAGCGCACCAAACTTGTAAATTTAACACACGTTCGAGAAGTCTTTAAAAGAATTTTAACGCGTATGCGTTTCATCATCCTATCATTTTCACCCAACGTTAAAAATAATTAATTCCGAATACGAACGCATCTTCGATTAATCAGATGTACATACCTGGGATTCGAATTTGAGACTGCCGATTTATTATTAGCCACAGATGCGTTGCTACTCCTGAGGACTAAGATGGAATGCCTCGGAAAAGTATGTTGCCATTACCACACCCAAATCAAAACCAGAACACAACAGCGCATAACACTGCTGTTATTAGCCAGAAATAGGTGTGGCGGTGATGCTTCCGGAGTTCAACCACGAGTTCTACCACCTTCATACTACTTTTTTATAGAGCGTACATGACAATTAAAAAAACCACAGCCTACAGAGCGGTACTCTGATACAGATACCGTACTTAGCGCATTGTATACACCTAATGTCACTCTTTAGCATTCGTCAGTTTGCAATTATTGCGCCGAGTTCATAATACATATAATTTATAAGGAATGTGTATTCACCTATTACCCTTTCGCCACACGCAATTATCCTACATTATTCAACGCTGCTCCATATAGAATGATAATAATGTTTTAGGGTTGCTACTAAAATGTACTTCAAAACTGAACTGTTCCAAATAATTATTTCAATTATTACAATTTAAAAATATAAGCGGTATTGATAAAAATATTAATAAAATGAATAAGGTGAAATACAATCTCGCATTTCTTTTTTTTTTGTTTTATTTCTTATTACTTTCTTCATAATTATGGCAACCTGCGTGGTGGGGCGGTCATCATACCGATCAGATGCACTGGGTTTCGTGGGATCCACAGGAGAATTTCAAGTGTGAGACTGAACTTATGAGTAGAAAGTCAAGGCAAAGAACCAAGAAAGGTGTTCTGATCCATTCCTTGACAGTTATACCAAATACACTCGGCCTCCGGCCTACATCGGTAACTTGCAAGTGTCCCGGTAGGCCGGAGGCGTTCAAAATGTTGAATGCCCTTAAAAATATCCCACGACAGTCCCATGAAAATCTATTCAGACGTGTTAAATGCAGCTATTATTTGGTCCAAAAAAGATAACAGCCGTAAAATAAATTATAAGATAGTTCGCAGTGCCACAAAACGCTATCCTTTTTTATTTGGCACTATATGTGTTAATTAATAAAGAATTGTTTTTGAAACAAGTATTTAATTTAATCGAGTCGCCAGTAACTCTCATAAAACAATACAGGAGCTGCATGCTTGTACGTAGAAGTTATTATAATAATGATGAGAACCTGTTCCCCAGTGACGATACGACGCCTTTGGAAGCGTTCACTATTCGTAGTAAAAAGTTGTTTTCAAGTTACCAACAGTTAAGATGAAGATGTCGTAAACAGGATCATGCGTTTCATAATACAGCTAGCAGAGAACGTACCTCAATTCTAGTACAAAAAATGTTCAAGGATTCAACACAAAAAGGTACCCTTCTGAGGCCTTCTGTAGCAATAAAGCGTGGGAGCAAATGATATTTCCTTTTTTAAATGATGCTGCTGACATATGGGAATGATGCGTTTTTTATCAATTTAGACTTACCTACCTTACTTTATAACTGGCACGGCAGTTCTGCTCTTTCCCCTAAGGTGGCGCGATAATTCTGGGGTTTAAACTAGACGCCCAAAAATAATTGTTTATTGGACTAATCCTTTCTGGGGTTAATATCAGATGTCTATGAGCAGCAGTAGCTACTTACCAACAGGTGGACTACATGCTCGTCTATTACGGAAATAGCAAAAATATAAGAAAAACAATAGAAGATTAAAAAATACTTCCAAGATTTGATAACATTATTTGTTCTTTACTTAGTTACAAATGAAACTAATAAAAAGCATCTAATTAGCTACTGACATTATATCGGCATAAATATTGTAACTACAAGAAATTGTCCCTTTAACAACGGTAGTAACTATTTATGGTATAATGGTTCTCTATTGTGTAAAATGACATCAACATGACAACAACATATAAACAATGGAGAACTTAATCACATGCGTAATTATAGTCGTTATTTTTTTATTATAAGTTAACCTTAACAATCTTATTTACGCATCCTTACAACCCTTGCAACCTTCAGTTCTCTACCTACAAGCTGCAACTTCGAAGGGATATTCGAAGGGGATTCATAATGTTTTAAAAAAAATAAAAAGCATTATGACCGCATCAGTCACTCATTTGTTCTTTATTCTATTATTTCTTATTACATCGATTTTCTTTACTTATTGCGTTATCATATATTATGACAGGTGTATTATATACATTTGTCTCTTTTTAATTATATTATTAACATTAGTACAATATATTTTTTAAAAACATCGATCGAACAATCCATTTTTATTACCGTCTTTTCCTTAAAAGATATATTTTATAGTAAATTCTTCAGTTATTTTAAAAAATGTAATTGAGAAACTCTAATCCGATTGTGGTTGAAATTTTAAGGTATCTATTGGTTACAAATTCAATTATGTTAATCTAGGATTGTGAAAAATAAGTACGTACCCGCCTAGGTCATTTCAACTATCTATTTACGTATATAAGTGATTGGAATATACCTGCTCGTATATGCTCTTTTATTAAGCGTATTTTATATTTAATATTATTTTTATTGCTTTTGGTTGTCAATATGTATATTTATCATCTGTTTAAGCAGATCGCCTGCTTTGCTTGCACTTCATGAAAATATTTCTCAAAATAGGAAAATTCCTGTTAATGTAGTTCTGCATATAGATACATCCACAAACATTGACAATCATATATATATATGAGATTAAGAAAACGTAAAGAAAACGTAACAATTCATTTAATTTATTTTATAAACAATATATATATGTTCAAACCAAAGATGAACAGAATTGTAACATATACTATCAGTCGACAGTATAAAATTAAGTAATGTTTGCGTACACAGAGATTTTGAGAAATATGCTCGAGATAAAACTCATATCGACCTAGTAAGAGAACTTCCACAAGGTGAACGTGAAGACAACATGTTTGTCTAATGAATTATAATTCTCTCCGGATTTTTGTCTGAACCAGTTTTAAGAGAACACATTAAGGAGGTATTGAGCACACTTAATTATTCTGCTTTTAAATACTTAAAACCCGATTCAATAACTTTTATTTTAAGACGCAAAATTTGTTAATTTGTGAATATAAATATCAACTACAGATGCTTTGCATGTTCTGATGACTTACAATGCTGATAGATCCTGAGAATAAATCTGATAGATCAATATTAACACATCCTGTTACGGATTATATACGAGACACCCATCTTATTCCTTAGGATTAGCATTCCATCTTATTCTCTCAACCTATTTCTACACAGTTGATTACAGATATCTATGGAAGGCAATGACCACTTGCCTCCAAGT
This sequence comes from Cecropterus lyciades, assembly GCA_002930495.1. Classification (NCBI taxonomy): domain Eukaryota; kingdom Metazoa; phylum Arthropoda; class Insecta; order Lepidoptera; family Hesperiidae; genus Cecropterus; species Cecropterus lyciades. The sequence continues at coordinate 299,081 of MOOZ01000943.1, read as the reverse complement.
GCACTGCGCACTCGTTGCCTACTTCTAACTTGTAAGAACTCTATATAATTGCAAAAGGTATTGGAGTATTGCAGTCGAATCACAAAGACATAACGTAAACAAAGATAACTATTGGTTTTAAAAATCAATACCTATAACAAATATACTTGTACAAACAAAACATAGATAACAATGCATTCGCAATATAGTTAATTGACTACTGATAAACTTGAACATTTATCTTTACTTATCAAATCGATGACCAAATCTTGCATACGTTCTGGAACGTACGTCATTGTCACAAATATCTATCTATAGTAATATATGAAAATGAGGTGGTGTGTGTCTGGTAATAATCAATCACGCATGAACCACTGGTCCGATTTCCATGAAAATCTGCATAGATGTAGCTCACTGCTCAGTCTATAGACTAATTTAAATTTAGCTATTATAAGATGGCAACTATTTTAGTGACGTCATTACACCCTTTGGTTTCAGACTTTCATATTGTCGTTTAAATTAAAAGAGAGCGCTAAAAAATAGCAAACTTTTGATGGAACATACGAGGTGAACATTGAATATTCTATCCGGAAGGCCCTTTTCACTTCTCATGTACATACCTCCAACGATTAGCGAGTAAAACCTAATTTTTTTGTCATGTAGCGAAGCACGGATACTTTAGCTAGTAAATTATGAAGGCTAAAATGACGCGTCGATATCTAATGTCTTCTAGACGTACTGGCGTCACTCAAAGGTTCATCTTATAATTTTTTTATCTTGCTCATAAAGAAAAGCCTATTATTTGCTTTACTTAATCAACCAATAAACCAACTGTTCATTCGTCTTCCTTGTTGTTTATAGTTGTTGCTTTTTAGACCTTTATATTATCATTATGTTTGTCTTCTATTATATTTTTCCAAATGATATGGTGTGTGTGGAGTGTAAGAATATCTATTTCCATTTTAATTTGATTGTATAATGATATATTTTATCTCGAACCTTTTCATACATTTGGGTATTTCATTTCATCTTTGATACCCGACTCGCTTCGAAGCGTACTTCTCATTAAACTATTACTCATACATACGTCTCTAAGTAAAAAGATGCGCAATTGCTCATAATAGTTTATTATCTTTTCCTTGTTTATAAATTTCATCAGAATTTTAAGTACTCATTTTCCAAATACACAATACACCTTATAATAGAAATGCTTGTAAACAATAACTCAAACACGGAGTCATGTCGTAGATATTGGTATGTCTAATTTTAAATACAAAAAAATACCAGAAACTAACAATATTTACGTTTGTGTCATATTCTATTGAATTTCAATACCAATGTCATTACGACTTTAAACTATCATTTGATATATTTATTATCTTAGTAATATTATAAATGAAAAAGTTTATGAGGACATAGGGGTGTTTGTTACTTTCCACGTAAAAACTATTGGCTAGTTTTCGCAGAAATAGGGCGCAAAGATTGTTTATAACCTGGATTAACACAGTTATACTCATTACCGTATTTAACGTGTCCAAAGCGGCAGAGCCGCGGAAATAAACTAGTAGAAATAAATAATACATCACTAAGCTGTAGTCCTATTATTTCTAACACAATATAATTTCACACAAACTTTTGGGTGATAAATGGCTCATTCAGTTATTTTCGACTTGTTTCCTTGCTTTATTCACCTTTCGGATGAGTACGTTCGTCCCACGCGGATCTCACGTACGAATCGACGCACTGAAGGTCAGTTTATGTTTTAACACACGTGGCTATACCAATTTAAAAATACTGTAAGCTAGGCTGTAAATTTGGGTGTAATTTACAATGTTTTCTGGAAATTCGCCGTTTAAATTATATACATCAGCTACTAAATGAGTAGAATGCTCTTCAAGACGCGTATCACTGGAAGCAAAAAGTGATACGACCCCAACGACACCACCGTCACGGTTCTTAATGAGTAGATTCTGCTGCACTCAGGCGCTGCTGTGTTGCTGCTTGAAGAATGTGATAAGGCAGAGATACTTACACGGTTACACTTGGTTCTCAAATCTAACGCATGTGATACTGGCTTCTTAAAAGACTTCAATTCCACTTAAAATTAATTACAGATATCAGCCATTTAAAATCAGGTGGATGGTGTACTGTTGGTAATGTCTGTGACCCGCAGTTTCACCCACTTTAAAAAAATAACAAATTTACAAAATTAAATTAAGTTTAACAAGTAACATTGTTAAAAGTAATAAAACAAAAAAAAGCCCGACTACTTAAAAACTATTTCTTTGTTTTTATATGGATATTTATTTGATGAAACGTCTTTTATGAATTTTCGACAAAATATTAACGTAAAAGTATTAAAATATATATTACTTGAAATGGTCTGTTTATTAGCTTTTATTTGATACCCATATTGTCCTGATAAAAATTATAGCCAGTGTCACTCTGCAAACTCAAAACATTCTAATGATATGTCAGAATCCGGTAAGCCGTTTGGGCTATAGCTACTGCATGCCAAAGAAATGGATATACTTACACACATACGCCCGAAAAACATTACCCTCCATTCGGACGCAGTAGGGTAAAAATATTTTCAATTCTTTATATTAAAGTCTGTAGTTTTAATTTAATGTGCTTTCAAAGACAAGTATGCAATGTGCGGGCCTTTTCATTATATCGCTCAGTTATTATAATTGACGGCTACTTGAGTTTTCTATGATAATGTCATTGATATTATCCACCCTGCATTACGATTATCATCGTAACATATTGCAATGACGGGTGACCATGCAATTTCACAAGAGTATAGTAGTAGAGTATAGTAACATTGACTATTTCGTGCCTCAAAAATCATTCATAAAAACAGGAGGTAGTATAAGGCCTTACTTAGTAGGCCTACGTTAACGTTAACAAACCTACGTTATGTCACCTACAGATTCTAGAAATAATTAACAAACATTCTGAATAATAATTCGCGAGGGAGTTATCCATAATGCTTCTTAAATTTATCAACATACACTTGACAGAATGTCTTAAAAATACTTCTTTAAAATAAAAATATCAAGGCACAGTGAGATCTAGAAGCTACAAAGTAGTTGAAGAAAAGCTAATTGCAATTTGATCTTTACAAATTATTCATTACTTATCTTCAGGTAACTATTAAACTTTAGTCTAAGCTTATGCTTAGGCAGGAAAACTAATCTTTTTTTTAGATTTCGGTATACATTGTTGACTACAAAAGTTCCAGCTTGGCAACTAAACGCAAGCTGCATGTGATAGCTAGCGGGCGATTATTAGCTCTCTGTATTGTAGTTCACAAATTGATATGACCACCTTTGCCTAAAAGTTTATTAGACAACTATCTAATAGTTAATAGCTCTGTCTTATAGCGATTAGCTCCAAATGGGACCGCGCTCTTGAAGGGATTTGGGAGCCCAGTTTATCTAGCCTGGATTCCCAGGAATGTAGCTCTATTTACCCTAAATATGAGTTAATTACTACATTTAATGTTAAGCTTGCATCTTTAATGGTAAAGGACATCATCGCGAGAAAATCGAAGATATGATCCTATATTTTTCTGAAGTTACCCAGTAAAGGGATAGGAATGGGTTTATGTACTTACCATCACGTGATCTGCGAGCATCGTTTGCTAATTCTATATAAAAAAGCCTTCAATAATGGAAGCATAAATTTGTTTTTAAAACTAAACATTCTTGTTTATGTTAACGCAATATTTTCCAGTTTCCCAAGGGTTGGGGTACAGGGCTATTTCAAGTGCGGTCTCATTTCCAGTGCTGGCCAACTGCCAATTCCACAAATGCCTCGCCACGCATTCGAGATAATCACCCGAAGTGTGAAAATGATCTCGCTGTGAAAATCGATTATAGGTTACATTTTCACCATTATTTGGCTATTGTCACTCCTGGAAAATTGAAGTTATCGCCCTCAATCTTTTAATAGTTTTTAAGACATATTTCTATATTCATGGACGGATTTAGAATGTTACGCAAAGTTTTAGTTAAATAATGAAATACGTATTTACCGATATTTTAAAGTTGTATGAAAGTTTGTGAGGGTGAATGAATGTTTGTAACACTTTCACGTAAAAAGTACTGGTCGAATTTCGATGAAATTTGGCACACATATAGCTTATGACCGGGATTAACATAATTATATACTCCGTACTCATTACCGTGGTAAACGTGAACAAAGTGGGAGGAGCCGCCGGAATTAGATAAATAAACACTAAGTAGTAAGTACAATTTAAAGTAGGTACCTACGCTTTAACCTGAAACAATATAATAGTAAAATAAGATTAATTTTTCCTTTTTGACGACCCGCGTGGCGGAGCGGTCACCGTACCGGTCTGACACGCAGTGGGTCCCGTCCAGACAGACATCTGAATGATGAGTTTAGGTTTCTGTTCTGGATCTGGGTGTTTGTGTGTTCATCTTTGTGTGTCCATGGCACCCACGACACAAGAGAAAATCCTAGTGTGGGGTTATGAGTGTAGAAAGCGTGTGTGTGTTTCTTTTTTACTTATTGATATATTTTGATATATTTATAAAAAGTCATTGATATTCCTATAATACTATTTCTTTTTATCTAGTTTCCGTCTATTTGTATTCATTTCCGTTTGAACAATTATGATGTGTAATACAAACTCCAACTTTATAATTCAATCAAAATTTTACAACATAATAAAATGAAATTAAAAAAGAATTTATTCAAAAAATACTATACTATCTCATGAATCTTATTAACGTACGAAAAGAAGGTTTTTCTTACAACGTTATAACCTACTAATGATTCGTGGATGTTATACCTACCTTATGAGTACCTACTCATATTATTGTTTACTTTATCATGACCCTGATCCTGGTCTGGCCTGGGACCCAACCCAATATGCGTGACAGACAATGACGTTGGCCGTTGCATCAAGTGAGTCAGCAGTATCTTAATAATAAAAAATGAAATATGGCATAGTTAGACCGCGTATACAGCCATCTGTTGACGATCGTAGATAATATTAACAATCACGCTATCTGTCGAGTGAACCAGAAAGTGATTGCAACATTGTTCTACAAGATGTTAACAGATGGCGCTAACTGTACGCTACTATAAATTACATTAAAATCATTTTCAATGAACAAATACTCAATAATTTTTTTTATAGTTGTATGGAGGTAGCAAACGATCCTGCTGCCCACCTGATGGTAAGTGGCTACTGCCGCCCATGGACATCTGTAATCAACCCTATATAAGATCAAAGTCTCACCTAAGGTTAGCCACAGATGCGTTGCTACCCCTGAGGACTAAGATGGAATGCCTCGGAAAAGTTTGTCTCCCTTACCACACCCTTCAGACCAGAACACAGCAGCGCATAACACTGCTGTTATTAGACAGAAACAGGTGGCCGTGGTGCTTCCGGAATCGAACCACAAAGAATTCTATCACCTTCAAATCATATCTTAATAATACACTTATATGAATTTAGGTAAGAGAACATTTGATAAGATAAAACTGTTATCCAAAAAATTAATAAAATGAGTACTAAACTATTTGAATGCTCTAAGCAAAAATTGATTTTTCAACACCTAACCATAGTCATATTTGTAGAAAAGTAGTATGTAAGATAAATAAATAATAATTATTATCGGCCTTTACTAAAATAAGTAAAACAAAAAGCAATTATTTGTAGCAAACAATGTGTTAGCGGGTATTTAGTAAAATATTTACATTTTGCCAATTTTCTATTTCAGTTGGACGATGCTACGCTCCAAGTGTTCAAAGATGGCGACTACGGGCCCTATCTAGACTTGGACTCCACACTTGGCGAGCAAGATGAAGAGTTGGAGGGATTGCAGGACAGGTATGTTACTTCATCTACAATTGGTACAGGCTTAGGGGTAAGCTTATCTTTGGGGGCTACAAAATTTGTTTTATCTTTTTTATTTTTCCTGTAGAAAAATCTTTAAAACTCAACGTGCCACTATAGTTTATATAGATTTGCGACCTTTTTTTTCAAGGGGGTGGTTCTTTGATTTCAAGGGGTGAAAGTAGCTGAATGTCGTTTCATATCAAAATTTAAAAGGTACCCTGTTGCACAAAAATCTTGGACCCAGTTATGTTTTTTTGCCCTATGTCATATAAAAATTAACTGCACGGTTTGTGGACATGTTTAAAATATTTTAAAAATGGCACATATTATGCCATATTCCTAACAGTTATAATAGCTTAGACATTTCGACCTCTCATATCAGGATCAGTGGTTTAAATTTCGGGCACACCTAACTTCACGTGCCTATATGTGACCGTATAAGAGATAATTAGGTAGTACCCTTATCTATTGGTAACAGAAAAACGTTTAAGACATAATAGTAGATACATGGAAAATTTCTCTACATATAAAATTCCTCATTACACCGGCGCAGCGTAGTGAAATATGGCCTAAAGTAGGTATAGGTATAATTACCACATAACCTGGCGTCGCTCCCACGACGTCAGGTACCTTTTGAAGGTTTCCCCCTCGAAAAAAAAAAGGTACAATTTCAATCCAATCAAATGAAAAATATTAAAATTATGTATGCACAGCGAGCGTAAATGCGTAACTGTAAAGCGCCTATCATATATTTGGAAATATTAACATTTAGTAATGTTAGGCGTTGCTGAGTTCTACATTAAACAAATGATCAATACCCCGTGTAATAGGTACACGAGTTATTCCAACTTAGTCCTGCCTAACAAAGTGTCACCTCATTGGTAATCCTCAGGACTAGCACAAGTCGCTGGACACTGAAAATTACCTTCAGTTGAAAATTCGTTCGTTAAATAAAAGTCACTCTTCATAGCCAACCTACGGTTATTAACTGATCGCCTAGAGTTTGAAACTCAGCCTCTCAATGAGAATTATAGGTTCGAACCTAAGCACCTCTTATTTTAAAGGGTACAAAAAAGACCGTACATACACACAAGAAACCGTAATTTATCGGTTAATCTATTAAACCGTAATAGCAGATACTTTAAAATTTCCCAATACATGTAGGTACTTATGCAGTTGCGATTTCGACTTGCACTTGGCCATTTATTCAACATTATATTTATTTAGTAAGAACCTTCATCGTTTAAGGAAGTAAGTACGTCACTTACATTAACGGCGAAGGAAAAAAGTCAAAACCTGCATGCCTTACAGTAGTATAAAAATCACAAAGAAGTATAATGTCAACGACTTCGAACTTGGCGACGTCAGAACTACTTACTAAACACTAAATTATTTACTGTAGTTACAGAAATATTAGGTCCTAATTTTTTGTTAAAAACAATTAACTAGTGACCATTTGACGACCTTTGTTTCTAAACGTCACTCTGAGAGAACACCTGTATCAAGCATGCAGAAATATAATAATAATAGATTGACGCCTACCTTGCTATGTATTGATGTTACATTTATTTTAATATAGTGATGAATGAATGGATCTGCGTAGTAAGCCCCCTTCAGGAACTCGTTGAGCTGGTTACGCGACATCCTCTGCTCCCGCGTTTATCAATTTGTCGTAACTCTCCCAACTGCAACATAACTGATTCAGAATATTTCTGTTCAAATTTATCTTACTTAATATTATATTTTGAAGGTTTCCCCCTCGAAAACGCTTTTGCAATCTGTTGACACATATATCATTAAGAAAATCTTCCGTTTTCTCTCTCTCTCTACCGTGACTTTGATAATCCGTCGAACAGCCAAAGTTATCCTATCAACCAACGATATAGATCGACGGTATCAATCAACGATCAGTCAGGCAATGTTAAAAATTATTTTAATATATAATGAATGAAGCAAGGAATATATGAATAAAATAAAAAAAATAAATGAAAAGTTGGAAAACAAAAATATAATAAGATGAAAATAATAAAAAATACTACCGGACATTCATATGCATCACGGTAGTAGGTACGTTTGATGATGATTGACAACGTGTCACGATTCGCAGGGGTTCTGAAGGTCACTGATGACAAATGCATACACCAATTGTCAGATCGGAATTATTTGCAATATCCACAACGGAAACAGGATATGTTAACAACTTAACAATTTGGCTCGATTTATCTCACAAAGTAACAGTAACACTTTTTTCCTATTTGAAGAGTAATGCATACACCCAAATTAACTATACCTACTAAGAACATTTTTAAATGCATCTCCAAGTTTGGTGAAAGACTCTGTTACTAGAATATTTTCCAATCAATTGCCCATCTTCCGAATTTTTTTCCTTAATCTTACCACAATAAGTAATAAATAAACATTATGTTTTCTTATACTTAAACTGCTAACGAAACTGCCCATTACAGTATGTATCACAACTAAGGACAGCCAAGGTTGACCACTACATACATTTCTCTCTTACAACTGCAATGTCAATTTGACTTGTGCATTAAGGGTATGATGATAAAGTGTGGTTCAAACTTCGTTCTCAGGGAAAGCAATGCATCTATACTGACTGACCTAAGGGAGATCTCTTAACCCATCTCGCATTGACATACCATGGACGACAGTTGTCATTTCAGAAGCACGCAGTCACGTGACTGCTTGTTCGTTTGTTAATCATATAAACTTATATTTAAAGTAGCTTTTATCAGTATTAAGATAAGTCATAAACTGTCAGGTTTTTTTTTCATAAGTGAGCAGAACGAAAAACAATCATCTTATATCCTTATAATGGGTGTCTTCTTATCCTTTTTAGTTTTTTATAGCTTCGTCGTATTTATGCTCAGCCAATATCAAAACGCAAGGTTTTTAAAACGAAACCGGAAAGAATTTGAAAGAGGAAGTTCTATTTATACGCAATACTTAAAATTAATCTTAAAAGTCCCTGTTATTTTATTACATTGCGAAGAATTGTCTTCGGATGCTTTTACGAGATGCCGACACGATAAAAATAGTTGGAGCCGTATTCGACACATGGAAATTTATTTGGGTTACCGTTACACATGAACGTAACTGGGTAACCGTTTTATGTATACAACATTATTTAAATAGATTATGGGGAAATGTTCGCGTAAATTTATATGTGCATATAATATTGCGTAAAGTTGACATTAATATTACGAAGAATTGTAAATTTTAATCACACTTGTCTCACGAATCTCACGAACATACGAACACATTAGTTGAAATTCGACTGAAATATTATTGGAAATTAAAGATTATTTTAAATTGAATACCACTCTCGTGAAGTTACCAGAAAAAAGAAGTTGATAAACGTAAGCGAAAAACTAAACTGTTTTGTTTTTTGCTATTTAGATACCTGTGGAAAAACTAAACTGTTTTGTTTTTTTACTATTGAGATACCTGTGGAAAAACTAAACTGTTTTGTTTTTTTGCTATTTAGATACCTGTGGAAAAACTAAACTGTTTTGTTTTTTTTGCTATTTAGATAACTATGCTAAAAGTAACAAAAAGTAAGCGTTTATCTCCGCGGATTTAATAACCCGCTGTTAGCTGTTACGAAATACTTTATAGATCTCATAGAAAGTCTAGAAAAGTATAGCTACTTACTCGCTGGCGAAACCGTGAGTGTTTGACATCACAGCGTTTTTTAGGCGAGTTTCAATGGCGATGAAGTTGAATGCTCGACAAAAAATCCAGCAAGCTTAAACAATGAACTTGAGCTATGAACAATTTACAACTATAGGTTGATCCATTTTGCGACATATGTCTTTAAAAGCTTTTGATCAGATTTCACCCTATTCTTATTTAATAAAACACATAAGCACTACGTCTTCTAATTAAAATAATTTAAAAGCTATCTTGTAATATATTAAATATTTTCCTGGATCTTATCCACAGATTAATCTATAGTAAAATTTAGGAAAATATTTAATATATTACAAGAAATAATGACTTGCATTTTACTTAAGTAAAATACCGTTTCAAAAATTATTATAACAATATTTACTTATGTTAAAAGGAGTCTCTAAACGATACAAAGTATACCCTCGATTGTTTTTCTGCACGCGCGAAATGAGCGCGGAGACCTAATTATTCACATCATAGAATCATTGAATTCAATCACAAGCGGGCAGTTCCAAATCAACTTCGAAAGGGGACGCAGGCGTCTACCCTCTACGAATATAACGTTGATTCATGGCACCTTTTAAAATTCAGTAATAAAAAAATTATAGTACATGCGCGATTGAGACGAACGACGAACGAAACATTTATTCATTATAACATAGTATCGTTTAATTAATTAATTCTTCAAAATTGTGTTTTGAAAGCAACATACTGTATTCGATGATAATCAATCGCGAGTAAAATGGAGGACGATCATGCTGGAATGGCAGGTGGGGTCACAAGTCCCGCTTCGCCCGAGGCAGAACATTGGTTTGAATGTTCCGCGAACACCAGCTTCAAAGTGCTAAGGCAGCTGTCCGTTGACTCGGGGATCACGGTTGATGAAGACGAAAGCGTGAGGTTCACCTCCACCATCATCCTGGAGACCGAAGATGATATATCTGATGATGAGGATTTTAAAGACGCCCTGGACTTTAACTCCGAGTAAGTGCGGCATTATTTGTATATAATGTAATTGAGTTACAAAATCGAAAATTATTCGACAATTGTTGAATAAAAATTTACGAAATTATTTTATCTAATATTTTTGGTAATAAAATTCTTATTAACTTCATTAAATATATCAAAATATCTTACTGTTTTATCTTCTATTATTCTAATAATATAAAGCACCACTTTTGGATTATCATCATGTACATCACATATCACATTTATTGATGATATTGATGGAGTAAAAAGTATTATAATACAATAACTTATAACAATTTAGCAGCAACTAATTTCACTGCATTCTAAGTTAATAGTAATTATAACTATCAATATCAAAAATAATAATTACATTCTTTAACATTTTTGGAAATAATTGTGTTGAACACCATTATAAAAGTGCATTTAGTAAAACTGACAGTTATATTTTAATCTCTCGTCAACCCATTTTTGCTGGGCCGTCTTCTCTCAGAGTGAAAGTTTTAGGTCATAGTCCACCTCCAGTTGCGAATTGGTAAACTTCACATAGGTATCTTTGAGAACTGTTTTTTTTTTGAGATATTTCAGGTTTGCAGGTTT
>MOOZ01000943.1:275058-287830 GCA_002930495.1 Cecropterus lyciades | reverse complement strand
ATAATTTGTCAAAATAAAAACTTTTTTCATTTTTTTTTTTTCATTTTCATTTTTCAAAAATCTGTGTGTATGCCTGGGATTCGACCTCGGACATCGATAGAGTTTCAACCCTTAGGTTATCGCTGTTACTTTATTGAAATAAATTAATCATTAAAATAAAATTATTAATAATTCTTAAATTAAAATTGACCTAAATTATTATATTAACATTTATTAACCGATTATAATCGGTCAAGTCTCTTAATGAAGACCGATTTCTCCCGCCGATTTATACGACTTCATAATTCTAACTGTATTTTTTTCAAATAGCCAATAGAAATTATTTTACATTACTTATCAATGCTATCCATTTAATAAATTTATTTATAAGATATTTTCTATTTGGTGTAGAACAATTTAAATGGGGATGTTTTTCTGTTATCTATACTAATTTTCCCTGTATGGAGCGCAGAAGCGTCAAATTTCCACATCTCCACATGTTACCTCCAATAATTATTTACCGTTATTTTACTTGTGTCTATTTTTGAATATTACAAATAATAAAATGAGAAGAAATTATTTATTGACTTAATTTACGCGTAATTGCAACTATATACAATATATGTAGTTTGCTGTATTTGCAAAAGAGATAAGTAGTTTGGAATATTAAGAATGAGTGATAATAGAATCTTCTATTATTTTTTGAGTTTGTCGGTGTGTGAAATAGCATTAAACCAAAAGTACTTAACTTAATTTAGAGGATCACACACACACTTTCTACACTCATAGCCCCACACTAGGATTTTCTCCTGTGTCGTAGGTGCTATGGACACACAAAGACGAATACACAAACACCTAGACCCAGAACCGATATCTAAACTCATCATTCAGATTTCTGTCTGGCCGGGGATCGAACCCGGGACCCACTGCGTGTCAGACCGGTATGGTGAGCGCTCCACCACGCGGGTCGTCTAAATAACACAATAACAAACTACATTCATATTGAATCTTGAGATTCTTGAGTTCACATTAAGTGTTTATTTCATTAAAATCCATGTGCTCTTTTTAAAGTTATTAGTATCGAGTTTGGATTGTTCTGTGATACCAACTAGAGTAAAAACTCTAGTTGAAAATTAAAAATCGTTGACGATATAAAATTTCGATGAATAGTAAGTCAATAAATTGTATTTTTTTAACGCGTGAACACATTTTTTAAATGGATAAAAGCGCAGAATACAACGAGTCTAAAAGATAAACCATTATTAGGGCCCTGTACCCAAAGGGTAAAAACGAAACCCTTTTACTAAGACTCCTGTCCGTCTGTCTGTCACCAAGCTGTATCTCATTACCCGTGATAGCTAGACAGTTGAAATTTACACAGATGATGTATTTCAGTTGCCGTTATAACAACATACACTAATAGCAGAATAAAATAAATATTTAAAGGAGCTCCCATACAACAAACGTGATTTTTTTGCTCGATATTAATAATGGCAACAGGTAAACGGCTGAAATATTCAAAGATTATTTACTTACACTCTTAGTTAGCCTCGCACTTGTCGATGTAGTCGGCATATAAGCAACGCTGGCCCGCGGGCCGATTACAAACCGAGGCTTACCGCACGGCCACGATTGGCGCTGCGTCAACTAGTGATGTGCTGGAGATCCGTATCAGTATACGTATCCGTTACTTTTTGTGCGGATCTCAAACGGATCTTTTATACCTATTATCAAATTCATGTTATTCATAAATTCATTATATATACAAAATTCTAAATGTACAAAACTTTTAGGTAGCTTTGAATTTGTTTTAAGGAAACGTAATAAACTCGTACAAAGGGCACAGGCACATACAACATGTAGCAGGTAACATGTCAATAAAGTAACTGTCGATTCAAGGACACGCGCATCAAGGAAGTAAATTTGTAAGAAAGTTCAGATCCGTATCCGTATTCGCGGATCTAGACACCAATGATCCGTATTCGTATCCGTATCCGCGGATCTATTATTTTAACGATCCGGCACATCTCTAGTCAACGTTGGACGAAATTTAGCAGATTTCATTTCAATTTACTGAATTACCGTGGCCTTAAGATTAGACAATACATTTTAAAATTTTTACCTGGCTCTCCTATAAAATTAGCGTTTTTGACTTGTTCATGCAAGTGAGCGACATACTTTGGAGGCATTTTTACAGAACTTACAATTATAAAAAAACTCTAATATTTTTACTTCCCGTAAAAGAAAATGATAATCGATTTCTGATTACTTGGATCAGAGACGCATGTTTGGGATTTGTATTCCGGATGTAAAAACCAAATATTAAATCCGTTCTCAAATCTCCTTCAGTCTTACCGCTTCTTATTACATAGTTTGACATTATATAATGTTAGACCTGTTTCCTGTGAACATCGTTCACTGACTTGACTGCGGGAGCTCCTGTGAAATTCCTTCAATTGTATTACTATATAGTATTATTATTAGTATACTGCATATCTTCTTCTCAATATATCACAGAGCTTCAATGTTAGACAAAACTAGGTTACCAGGTAAACAGACGTCAATATATAACAATTCAATTGAAGTACAAGTTGCGTGGCAATGATTGGTAGGAAAGAAAAATATTAATATTGTAAAAATAATATTGATATCATTGTTATAGTGCTTTTCCCGTGGCTCCGCCCGTTTGAGTCATGTATAATGGTAAGAGTATCCTGTGTGTTAATGCAGGCCATAAACCATCTATCTGTGTGCCACAATTCACCCAAATCCAATCAGTAGTAATTGCGTGAAAGGGTAACAAACAAACATACTTTCATTTTATTATATGTTTTGATGTTTATTTGTCTTTTTGTTATTGTTGCAGCCGTAAAAATGCGCTGGTCCTCCGCACTCAGCTATCTGTCCGGGTGCACGCCATCATCGGTAACAGCCTTTACTTAAAACTTGAGACATAGACAGCAAGGGGTTATATTTAAGCGCGTAAAATTTTGACTTAAACAGCAAAAATAACTTTTCACGCATGTACAATTTCTTTAGTTCGGAGCTTAGAAAATAGTAATAATTTAAAATATACATATTTAAAAGAAATTAGTAAAACAAGCTTTCATCACGCGCTAAAAATTATATGATCAATTTATTAATGTGTAATTTACTAATAGGTACATAAATTACTAATACATCGTAACTTATGTTTTCTTTGCATTTTTAACGATATTGAAAAATAAACATATGATTTTAAAGCACTAAATATACGTAGTATATGATAGTTACCCCAGATAGTTTTCAGTAATTCAGTCACATTTTAATAGTTAAGACGTAGCAGATAATGAATAGACATTTGCAACCAACTCCATTTTGAACTGGGGTTTCAACTGTAATCAATTACAGATGCATTATTTCCTTTCTATTTTGTTACCATTTTATTCCTAAGAAGAGCCTGAGGAATAAAATGGTCGCCTCGAATTGAAATGATGAATTGAACTTGTGAGCAAAATCGATTTATTATGGTTACTATTGATCAGCAGGTAAGTAGGCGCCTTACAGGAGGCGTTCTAACTTAGTCCACAACAATAGCAACACTATAGTGGCTGACATCAGGTTTTAATCTATCTAGGGTAGAAAATAAATGCCCATAAGTCATGGCCACTTAATACTAGGTTGACTGCATGCTCATTGGCTACTTCTATATAGTATAAAAAACGCATACCACATGCGGTAACTAATACAAATTTCTAATAATTTTGAATTACTGACGTTACAAAATCCATCATGCCCAATTCCAGAGAGACTCCTCCACTCCCAAGGCAGGGAGCTTCGACGAGCTCTGTTCACTCTCAAGCAGATCCTGCAGTCTGACAAGGACTTGGTGCACGAATTCGTCGCGAACAAGGGCCTGGACTGTCTCATGCAAGTCGGCAATATGGCTGACCATAATTACCTGGATTATATACTACGAGCTCTTGGACAGGTAAAAAGTATTTTATTATTTAATCGTTTTTTCACAGGGCTCCACCCGCTTCAGTATAGTTTACCACGGTAAGAATATTCTTTATGTAAATGGAGTTTACAAAGTATCTTTGTGCCAAAAATCATTCAATCCAATCTGAAGTTTTGCGTGAAAAAGTAACAAGCATCCATCCATTCATCCATTCTTACATACTTTCACTTTTATACGAGTTGTAATTGAAGATCATAACGCATTCTAGTAAGATATGGGTACATATGTCACTTTTATTTTATTTTAGAGGTAAAATTCAGAACACCATATATGTATAGATAAAATACGTTCATATTCATAAACGTAACAATTTACAAATTTCAGATCTTGCTTTACGTGGATGGCATGCATGGTGTCATGACCCACAAGCGATGCATCCAGTGGCTGTATTCCCTTATATCAAGCAAATTTCGGCACGTTGTCAAAACTGCTCTTAAACTTCTACTAGTATTTGTTGAGTACACTGAAAAGAACAGTCTTCTTCTAATCGACGCCATCACCATAACAGATAACTCCAACTGTAGACAACCTTGGTATAATATAATGAAGATTCTTCAAGATTTCGATGCATCTGACACCGAGCTCCTCATATACGCAACAACTTTAATAAATAGATGTCTGAATAACGTACCTGATAGAGACACATATTATGATCAAGTAGATGCTCTTCAGGATCAAGGAATGGATGACATTATACAATTGTACATGTCAAAACAGGGAACTGATTTAGATCTTTTGAGGCAGTTGCAAATATTTGAAGCGGTGTTACTTTATGAAGACGGTGATGAAACTGGAACAGCGCTTAAGTAAGTATTACAGTAAAATATATTTGCAAGTATATAAATTACTGTTACTATTATGTACCGTTACTATTTATTACTATTATCATGCATCTATCCATCGTTGTTTTGAGTTTCGCTTCTGGACATAGGTCTCCTCTAACTGTAGCATTAGCCAGTAGTGACTGCGCCTGTTATGCATGTTGGGGATCGGTGTTGATGTTTCTTAAAAAGACGCTCTATCTATCTGTAGGATTTTATCCTTTTGTCGCCTCCTACTATATCAACGACAAGAGAAGAAATGGTGCTACACAAGACCGAAATCCCACGGCACATACTATTATCATTAATACGCATTCAGTTATTTGATAAATTTAATCAAAAAGAACATTTATATCGCCCGTATTCTTAACACATCGCTATCTTTTCAGGCAATTAGATGATTCTGTGATAAATTCGGTGCGACGGCGAAGCCTCAATTTAAATACATCAGAAAGGCGGAAATCAAAAAAACAACTAATCAAAGAAAAAGGTAACTAATTAAACCTTTTAGAGTTTAAGTTTAACTTTTGCACGCATTTGCATGATTGTCAATATTATTTCAAATAACTTTTAATTTATAGATTTTTTTTTCTAATCATTGCAAGTTTTGTTATAAGTACTTATAATTTTTGTTATTGCATATTATGCTTAATTGACTAAATATATTTTTGGCATTACTAACAAGCAGTGAAACTACCAGTCATCACTCAAACGGAATCTGATCCTAAAATTAAAAGTAACTACCGATCGTCATTCTTACCATCAATCATAGACAATAAAGACAACAAAGAACTGAATACGCCTGTTAGAAGAAAAAGAGACAGATTGACGAGGCAAGCTCATCAAATAGAATTTATAAACAGCTCCAATAAAATTTTTAACGGCCTATTTGGAAATAATGAAACGGATTATGAAAAAACAAATGGAAATTATACTAGCCCAAATGGAAAATACATCACCGCAAATGGACCTTATTCTTTCACTGCAAAATATAACAGCAATAACTGTAAAAGCGTCAACGGTCATCAGGAAGACGACAAATTACACACAAATCGAACAACTTCCATCCTACCAGATGTTTTAGAAAACGGTCTGTTCATTCACTAACATACTAATTTTCTGTCATTTATTTACTTGTTTGATTTTTAAGTTTTAAAACTCATTTTGCCTTGCATACTTATTTTCAAAATGAAGTTGAAGCTTTAAAGTGTGTACCATATTTTGAAATACTTTTGTATATAACAGGAAACCAAAGATACACGGCTGGATTAAAACAGAGAATCCAAAATGGAACTCTCGGTCATAGTGTCAACGCCGTAGACACGCTCACTGTAATACGCCAAAAACAACTGGATGTAAGTCCTCAACCTAAGGACGATACAGGAATCCTGTTAAACAAGGAGCATAGTATCAAAGATTTGGCCCAAAGATTAACAACTCCAATAAATTCCCCAACGTCAGAGGAAAAACCTTTAAGGGTAACTGAAGTAGCAGGAATAGTATCCAAAGCCAAAGCGGAATTAGCCAAATCTCAATCAAAAGGTAATTGAGACCGTAATTAAGTCCGCAATATTTTATTATCGTGTATTTTTTACTAATCGCTAACAAACGATTTTATTTTCAGAAATAATCAAAAGCCCAACCATAGAAAAAACTCAAAAATTACACGAAATTAAAGTATCTGAGAACGATCTTCATTGGGAAGACCTGAAAAAGGGTTGCTTAAATAGAGAATGGAATTCCTGTGACCTAGATTTTTCAGACTTAAGACAAGATACTGATGACGAAATGTTGTCACCGACAGTGAACGCAGTGAATGGACCGCCGCCTCCTCCACCCGGAATGTTCCCTCCTTTAGGAATTCCTCCCCCTCTACCAGCTCTCCCAGGCTTATTCCCCCCTACACCTAGTGCTGATCCTTCGAGGTCGTCCCTAACTGAATCATTAAATGATTCCGATAGTTCTACTATAAAGAAGAACAAAAAAACTGTCAAACTATTTTGGCGGGAAATTCAAGACAATCCAATACCACCAATTATGAGAACAAAAGTCGGTGGTTTTATTTGGGATGATCTCCCCGATATTAGTTTGGATACTGCAATGTTAGAACACCTGTTTGAAACTCGTACAAATGATATAATTCTAAAGGTTTGTGGTTTTTCATACATATTGCTTTAAATATGAAATCATTGATTTATGAAAATGAATGATTTCATATTTAAAGCATCAAGTTAACGTTATTGTTTTTTTTCATGTTTCCTACCTCTTTGTTGATCGTCGGACATCATTGACATTTAAAATTATAAGGAAGTAAGTATAAAAATTATAATATTAATTATATGTAATGATGTGATAATTTCATTGTCTTAACTTATATGATATATTTTTTAGAAACTAATGGAGCCAAAGAGAAATCTAATATTAGATACAAAGCGTTCTAATGCAATTAATATTGCTATGAAAAAACTGCCCACACCTCAGACAATCAAGGCAGCCATCATGAAAATGGATGCAACAGTTATAGGCAGGGAAGGAATTGAAAAATTATTAACCATGCTACCAACCGAAGAAGAGAAGATAAAAATTCAAGAAGGCCAGGTATGTTTTCCTTAAATACTTAACGAAATAATATTTACAGATTTGTTAACATTTATTACATAGTACATAGGTCCGTAGTTTAGTAATGGTAATGCTGCTAAGAACACGCTGTACGTGTCCAAAAATTGCAGAATTTTTCACACCTTTCTAGGAGACGAGATGAAATCGAGGATGACTGTGTTCCATGGTTTCATGGTTGAGCTCAGATTACATACACAGTTCAGGGGGTCGCGCCACCACATGACACTGGACTGAAACAATCAATGGTTTCAGTCCGTGTATGTATTTCTAAATGTATTATATAACATTGATAAAAAAATGTAGTATCCATCCAGATTAACAGTGTATAATCTGTCATATTCTCAAAGCTCATTAAAACTAAAAAAAATAGCATAAAATAAAACTAATAGTACTAAGAGTATGAAATGTTATAACCATATAAAATATATATTACATTAAATATATATTATACGTGTAATAGATAATAAATACAATTACACCATGATAATATTTTTCTTTTCAGTACGCCAACCCTAACTTACCCCTGGGAAGTGCAGAACAATTTCTACTGACATTAGCATCCATAAACGAGCTTTCATCCAGACTGAAGCTTTGGGTCTTTAAACTAGATTTTGACAATTTAGAGGTAAATATAGATTTAGATTGATTGATTGGTACTATTTAGTAAAACTCAACAACTACTATTATTGTAAGAAAATGTTAAACACAAGTCTAACTTTATATATTTTTCAATGAGCTGTTTTCTTGAGCTAGGTCTAACTAATTATATTAATAGAATTATTAATATAATTAGTTAGACCTAGCTCAATATGATGATTGATGAATATCAACATTTGTAAATGTATTAAAGAAATAAAAAAATATTGAACAATTATCTTTTTAAGACCACAGAATTCATAGTCCCTTAACACAATCTTCAAACCGGAATAATGGATATAATACTGCATTTATTGGGCAGAAATGATGTTTGTCGGTGCATACTGAGTCGAACCACAAAGGTTTCTATCACCTTCAGAATGGTTGATGTTTACATAATAAGTTTACTGAATTAGAGGAGGAAAAAAAACGTAAATAATGCAAAGCACTTTTCGGAACACAGCCGAATCCTTAAATTCTCTTTAGAATTATTTTATGAAACTTTTAATTTGCAGAGAGAAATAGCAGAACCTTTGATGGACCTAAAGCAAGGTATAGAGTTATTGAAGGCCAACAGAACATTTAAAGTAATTTTAGCCACATTGAGGTCTGTGGGAAGTTTTTTAAATAACACCCAAGTGAAAGGTTTTCGATTGGAATACTTATCCAAAGTCATGGAAGTGAAAGATACAGTACATAAACATCCGCTACTTTACCATATTTGTGAAATGATTATTGAAAAGTTTCCTGATACCACGGATTTCTTTAGCGAGGTGATGTAATGTTTTATAATAATTTTGATAAATATTTTATTTATGCGTCAGTTATTTTGCTACTAGCAGAGTAAATTTTAAACATATAGATCATAATTATGAACACGTACTATTTAATGTGGGTTTTCACATCAATTAACAGAATTCGTTTAATAATTAAAAGTATAAGTAAAACTGTGTCTATAGTCTTATAGCTTTCATCTTAAGTATCACTTTCAAATTTCAGGTAGGTCCAGTGATAAGGGCTTCAAAAGTGGATTTCGATATTGTCAGCAGTAACTTATCGAAACTAGAGTCAGACTGCAAAGCTTCTTGGGATCACATGAAAAGGGTCGCAAAACACGATGGATCACAAATATTTAAGACAAAGATCAACGAATTCATCACTGACGCAGCGGAAAGAATAATCCTACTAACCGTCATTAAACAAAGAGTGATGAACAGGTAAATTTCCCGTAAAATCTAAACACTCCCTTTATATATTAGCCATGCGTAATATATTTAAATTTAAGACCAAAATACGATACAAATAGCTTTGCGAAATTTTACACGAGATAATATTTAAGCGAAATACTTTTACGATTATATTGATTTATGCTATGCCTACTTGCTTTGCAAATCGAAGAAAGGCTGCGCATTTGTTTTCGGAGATTAGTGTCAAGCAATTATAAGCACAACAAGTATACATTTTGTTATAGATACAACAAGTTACTTTTGTACCTCGGTATCCATCCTGGAGACATCCAAAAGAACAAACCATCAGATTTTCTCAAAGTGATTGCAGAGTTCGCACTCGAATACCGTACCACGAGGGAGAGGGTATTGCAACAGCTGGAAAAGAGAGCCAATCACAGGGAGAGGAACAAAACAAGAGGGAAAATGATTATAGATGTGAGTTCTAAAGGATTTTGGTCAGTCAATTTCGTGTTTGCATAAAATTGCGTGTTTTAAATTATGTCTTATGAAATAACGCTCCTCTTATGTCGTAAAAGAGTGATACGTAAGGTTATAAGATCGAAATAAGAACTGGCTTTGTGAAATCACAAAGATTCATAATTGGAATTAATAGTTAATTAAATAAATAATTTTAAAAACGAAAACCCGGCTACTTGATTGTAGTCTTAGTTTCATAAGGGGCCCAGACGGACCGCCAGGGGTTCAAGGGATACTCAACGGGAGTCTACTTTGGCGTGATAACAAAACTCACAATTCGTAAGCAGGAGTCCATGAAAATTTAACAGCATTCGATAGTGAAGAACTAAAATGTTCGCTTGACAAGTATAGGTATACTTGTAAAAACTTGTCTACTCCATATTCCGTATAAGATTTGGAAGAATGTTTAGATTTGGTCAAATCGGAGAGACACCAATGTCAAAGACTATTTAGTTTTGGTCGTCCATTTACATTTTGTTGTGGTGTTCGTGGTTGAAACTCAGTCGCATTGCAAATTTCCATTAGATCTAATAATAATTCATATTTAGTGTCGAGTTTTGGGATTATGATAAATGTAGCTGTAAGAGATCCAACGGTACCAACTAAATTTTGAAAGTTGTCTATGAGAAAAAAGTCTGAAAACCTCTGCTCCAGAGCGTGCTGAAGATAGAGAGAAACTGACATGCAAATATACGTACCCTCTAAAAACAATACCTTCTTCTGACGCAGTTTAGTGAAACTTATTTACGTGCTGCTCATTCATTAGAAGCAGTTTTTAAATATTGTGATTTTCAGGTCGGTAATTATTCAAATAAAAATGGTGATGATGCCGCTGATAGCGCGCTAAAGGAACTGTTGAAAACTGACCCAGAAACAGATATTCTCACTAAGGGCAGGCGAAAACTAAAGCTCAACAACAACAGGGGAATTCTAGCTAAGTATGTATTAAACTTTTCTAATTACTGTCATACAAAGAAAAATACTCGATAAGTCTCAGAAAGTCAAAATAAATGATAATGATACTTAAAAACTACGTTCTATCTACGAAAGTACCAGATGAGCATTTTGGTCCTCAAGAATTTCATCGCATCTTTGATAGATTTTTTCCAGAACCAGTTCAGAACAGTTTAATAACTTAAAATTTTACTATTCTGAAATTTTTGTTACAGGTAATATTCTATCATAAGATATCCAAGATCAGAGTCAACAGTTATTCAATTTAAAATGTTTATTACTTTCTATCTATTTTTAATATGACTTAAATATTACAGCGGCGATTTCTCAGCGGATGATGAAATCATTGAAAGCCTTGTTCGTTCTGCTACGTCCAAACGAAGGCCTATCGCACGGGAAAGAAGAAGGAACAGACTCTGCGATAAGACAAATTGTAAGTTAACGTGCAAAATTATAGCAGTAGCTAGCGAATTTTACGTGGAATTACTAAACTTTGTTTATTTGACAAGACCATAGAATTTTTAGACAGTATCGAATAGAAATAAATTGCTCGGCAATTACTATCTGTAACTTCTTTCCAATTCAGATTTAAAAATTGTGTAAACTTATCTAATAGGCATTGCATCTTTTAATGCGACGCGAAGCTATGACGAAATATTTTATTGCGAACGTATGTTAATACTATTGTAATAGTGTTTACTGTTTCGTTCACAGTAAACAGAACTCTGGACGGCAATTAGTCAAGGCCTGGAAGGAAAAATAATGATGGGTAAGTTCAGTAAATCGACGACAGATAATATACCGAACGCTATCGAATTGTACTACTTAATTTGGCGTAATTAATATTTTTGTGCTATAAATCGGAAAAAAAATATTCACAATTGTAGCAGGTATTTCTTAGAATAAAAAAAATGGGCTTGTAATCATTTTAAATCTTTGCTGTATTAATTTTGATGCAACTTGATCGGAATACCACCGAAATATATTTACATCGGAAGATTAAACAAATCTTGCTCTGTAAAAATACTGTTCACGAAAGAAGTCCTAAGTTATAATATAGTATACTTACGTAACGTGTATTTGATCACAAGTAATCATGGATTATATTTTTGCAGGTCAGTGGCGGACGTTGAACAAAGATAGTCAATCATTTGTAAACAAATATTATTTATTTATGTTTAAATTTAATAAAATCTCAAGACAGTATTTCGTATTCATTCTTAGTAGTTCTTGGTTTTAGGCGGGACATTGTGTGCATCTGACATTCGAATTATTTTATTATTACATTTAATTGTAAGTACATTTGATTATGTAGCAAACGAATTTTCGTTAAAAATTATGATCTGATGTATGTTTCATGTTTATGTAAACGTTGCTGACTTTTTTGACTAGATGGGTATTCGTGCCCTTGCCCGTAATAAATAATATTTTACTAATGCACTATGTGTGCACTGAACTTAGACACAGCTTAGTTTCAGTCTTCTTTCTTTCTAATACTGTTATCACCATTTTTGTATATTGTGTATTACTGTATTTAGGTGCCGTCCATTAATCACGTTTTGTTTTTTTTTGGCATTTTAAAGCCCTCACCTCCTCCCACTTGGTAATACATGGTGAGGTTTAAGACTAACCCTCCCTCCCCTAAATCAAGTGTATTTTAGTACCTACAAAGTACCTGCCATTAAATATTTATAAAATGCAGGTTTAAGTATTATCTAATTTTATTATTGTATTTCCAGTGGGTTCCGGGTTCGATCCCTGGCCAAACAGACATCTGAATGATGAGTTTAGATTCTGTTCCGGATCTAGGTGTTTGTGTATTCGTCGTGTGTCCATGGTTCCCACGACGCAGGAGAAAGTCTAGTGTGGGCTACGAGTCTAGAAAGCGTTTCTTTATTATAGATAACTAAAGACTTCAATAATAACGTCTAGAGATAGACACGAATACACGTAACGCCGCTTTTCGGTTGAGTAATCCCACTTTTGCCGAAAAAATAAATACACGCGATATGTTACTACACTCCCCCTCCCCCGTTGTAATATTTCGTGTTTTTAAT
>MOOZ01000943.1:255416-275048 GCA_002930495.1 Cecropterus lyciades | reverse complement strand
CCCCCCCCCCCTTTCGAACCTCACGTGATTAATGGACAACCCCTTTATTATAAAAATCTAAAGTCCCCTTTTAAATATGTTTGTGTTTTTCATTTCACAACGACTTTATTCTAACAGAGCACATACAGGGGTAGCATCCCTATCTAGCAAATAATGTTTCATGGTATTTCTGTAAAATGTTAATATTTCGGTTATGTCTACTACACTTTTCATTATAGCTAATTTTATCTATAATAATAAGTAAATACCTATATATCATTTTCAAAATCACAATTTATGCTAGTAATTACTAGCGTAGTGTCGACAAAATCCAGATATAACTTAAAAATAGATCATTCAGTTTTGATCCCTTTTTCCCACGAACTCTCAACTTATACATCAATATATTTCTCCTAAAGATCTTTTTTGCCATCAGTCTTTGAATGCCTACTATAATCTGAGTCAATCTTCCTCCCCTTCTCTTACCAATAACCTGGATCAGCCACTCAGTCGGTATTTATTAGCATTAATTATTGTCAAAAATCTTTATACTTCATACCCCTATCGCACTTAAAAATCTCAATTTCTAGATATAATTGTAAAATTGATATGTTCCTATTGTTATTGATATATACGCTTTCAATGTATATTGGGTCGCGTGTTAGGAAAAAAATATATTTTTCCTTTGATGCTATAAACACAAGGTTATTTCCCTGCTGAAATCTATAAAAATAATAAAGTAACCCCATAAAATGTATGTTTTAATATTATTCACCTCTATATAACTAAATTAAACACAATGTGATGTTTTTGGGACATGTTTAAATAATAAAATTAAATATATAAACTAATTTGGCTGCTGCAGATTGCTGCAGTAAAATCTGTCCTTTGACGACCCGCGTGATGGAACGGTCACCATACCGGTCTGTCACGCAGTGGGTCCCGGGTTTGATCTCCGACCAGACAGACACATGATGAGTTTAAATTTCTGTTCTGGGTCTGGATGTTTGTGTATTTGTCTTTGTGTATCCATGGCACCCACGACACAGGAGAAAATCCTAATGTGGGGCTATGAGTGAAGAATGCGCTTCTGAAAAAAAATGTACAAAACATTACAAGATCCTATGAATACTTCAATAACCTTTTAAAATTAAAGACTCGAGTGTGCCTAAGTTGTATTAAATTGAAAATGTGTTTAGCTTTACATGTAATAACTTTAAATGAATAAAAATATTATAATTATGTATGTTGTGATTTCAATTTGTATGTATTTATTGTAATTGTAAATGAAAAATAAAATTGAATAAAGATACATTATAAAACAAACATTGTTTTCTTTCTTCTTATTTAACATATATATGTTTATTTTTATATGTATTTGTATTCCAATTTACAATTGTATTAATGTGTTATAATACGTATTACTGTTTAGCAAAAATTTATTTAGTTTCACCTATCCCGGTGTCTATCTGTATTCAAATCTTGCAAATAAAAGACCCACTTTCCAGTATCCGATGAAGCTGTATAGTAGAATTATTTTGTTTCGGAGGATGTGGCAAGGGAGACATACTCCAGGTGTTCCAACTTAGTCTGTACCGCACAGACTAAGTTGGAACACTAACTCGCTAACCTCAATTAGGGTTCTAATATTGTCCGGAGTGGACTACAGATGTCCTTGAGTGACAGTTGTCACGTACCACCAGATAACCTCAATTCTCGTTTACTGCTTCTAAAATATAAAAGAAAATAAACCACTGTGACGATTAATGATTATATTCAAAACTTGAAACTGTGATGTATATAAACAAAGTATGTTTATGTTTTACTCTTTACCGTTATATACAAAGATATTTTTCATAGATTATAGTTTTATTTACAATTTCAATGCAAACATACTAACATACAAGTAATCATTAAAGTATTCACATCAATTATTTATAGAATATAAACGATTATAATTACTTAGATATTTTATTCAATAATTTGGAGAGAGGGGGGGCTCGGCAAATATCAAGTATTATCTACAATAAAAAAGTAAAATTGCGAGAAAATAATGTTAAACAAAACATGTTTCATCATTTAAATATGACCAAATCTTACACAATAATATTAACTTTCACTTAAACAATTATTTTCTTGTTTTATTGTCTCTGTAACTTTAGCTCACTTTCTAAGCAATCTTAAATGATAAGCATTTTTTTTATTTTTAGAATCAATCTAACGCAAAACGCAAGCGGATTTTTTAGCATCTATACGTCCTGAATTGTTATGGGTTTGAAACAATACAATGACCTAAAATCTGTATCTATATTGGAACGTCTTACCTCTCTCATATGCTACAGCTAAGTCGACATACAGGCGGTTGGTAAGGCCTCGAGAAGTTCCCTCTTTACTTGGGCAATTTTCAAGGAGATTAAATACCTCTCGGATATTTGACATCAATACACAATAATACATGTTACATACAATGTTATTAAAAACATTAATATAATGTGCAAATGTAAAAGATTTGTAAATTATAAAGGTTATTTACATTCATTATATGGGACATAAGGTTAATAAGCTTCGATAAAATAGTTATTTTTAAGTAATATTAAGTAGTTTAATAAGAATCGACGTACAATAAATAAAAGAAACACTTTGGAATGGATTTATCAAACCAAATACTTAAGTCATATAAGTTTTATATACCTACTCGTTATTTCATGTAACTATGCATTAATCTGTTAAAAGCAAAAAGATAACGTGCCAGATAACACTCACGAAAAAATAATCTCAAAGAATCACCATATCGTAGCAACCTACATAGTACAAATTTGGAAGAAAACTTATTATTTTGAATACAAATGCTTATAACTACTGCCAGCCGGGAGTGTTAGACAATTACATTCTAGATAAAACGACAAACATTTAGTTTGTCGTTTTATCTAGAGTTCCAAGCACACTATGGTTCCAAGGTTTTAATTTACTCCATGGCTAATTATTGTTCAAGTCAAACTACAGACTACGACTCAAGTAGGACTGAGTCGTTAATCCACTAAATAGGTGGCTTAAAATATCTCATGCAGATTCTAACTTTTTAAGCCGTAAATCACTTAAAAGTCCTTGTAAAATAATATATTTAATAATTAAAATTCACATGAATATTTTTAAATATGGCGCTTGAAGTTAACGCAACTACAGCGACATCTATTTGTCTCAATAAACGTTCCATTTCAATGGTATAGAAGATATATACGACAACATAGACAATTTTAAAATATCATGATTAACATTTTCTATATAAATTTATTACTATTTTAAACAATGTATCTTATAAAATATAACAAGTCGATCATTGTTCTTACATTCAGCATGAAAGAAGACAATGGAACGTAGCAAAACAAAAATTAAAAATTAAGATATCGATTGATGCGCGGTGTCGTGAATTAGTGTGCAGTATTGATTTCGTGCATAAAATTTGAAGCTAGTGTCGCCGTGTATTTCATTGAATGCGGGAGTCTCTTGCACAATTATACTAAAAAGTTGATCAAAATTTATGACCATCAGTAGTATAAAGTTATTAGAAGTGAAGTGAAAAAATAATATGCTATAAGACATTTTTTCAAAAACACCAAAATGAAATTTTTTAATCGTAGGAAGAAACCTCCACCCGAGGAACAAGTAAGTATTTATAATTACATTTTTAAATTTTAACATGTTTTAATTTTTTATCCGTATTTTCCGCATTTACCTTTGCAAATTCCTTTATTTATCCCAATTACGTACCGTTAAGCCACTGGAGATATTAATAGTTTATATTGTCCTGTATGTTCGTGTAGAGTACTGGCGAAATATTAAATTTAATATAGGGATGTGCACTTAGCATAAAAATAATATTGCGCTGGGCATTGATCTTTTTGCAATCTTTTATTTCTTATTTGTGCAGTGAAATTATGTGAATTTGGTCTCTTCAATTTTTATGGTATTTTTTTATACTACAGGTTACTTAGATATATTTTTACTGCATGCTGCATCGATTGATTTTTCCATGGGGTGGCGGGATGACCAATAAGTCGCATCTCCACTCTCCCAACCCACCCTCTGTTCCTCATCCCAGCACCCACGCTCGCCCCGCGCTCGCTTTTCCCTCACCCCTCTCGTGCCCTGATTTTAGCCGCAATGCGCGTCGCCCTGGCCGGCTCTGCCTGCGCAACTTCTCCTTTGTTAGCTTTGTAATTAAAAATATATATTTATAAAACATATCTTTATTTAATAATGTCAAAACAAAACGTACTGGTTAAAAGCTTGTTTGCGATATAATAAATAAATGATCTCCTTAGTTACAATGCTAAAGCCGTAAATATAATTTGAATGGCTCCGCTCTTGGTTTGACTTTCTCAAAGAAAAAGATTGCATATGTTTAAAATTTCCAAACTTGTAAATAGACTATTACATCTCCAGTATCGACATAGTATATTTAAAAATAAATCTATATGTGTAATACGCAGTATATTCAATGAAACTATTATCTCCTAGCTTACAGATACAAAACAACTTTTGAAAAAAGCAAGACAATATATAGATGAAAAAAACATGAAGGAAGCTCAAAAATGCTGCAAAAGAGTTCTAAAAAAAAATAACAAATGTTACATGGCCCTTGTACTACTCGGAAAGTCATTTGAAGGTTCTGTCGATGCTCTGAAAGCATTTGAAAGAGCTATAGAAATAAAACCAGAAAACCCATTAGCTTGGCGAGGCCTTGCTAACTACTATGAAGCAAAAGATGATTCGCAAAACAAAAGTAAATTATTTGGTATTTATCACAATATCCTAAAATTACGCATTGAAGATGACTATGCAGTAAAAACGCTTCAAAAGCAAGGCAAATTAGCTTGCCTATTAAAGAATAGCGAAACCATAAGTACGTTCATAAAATACATGAGTGTACAACGTAATGACATATTAATAAAAACTGCACAAAACGAATTTGTACAATTGTTTCTCTCGCAAGTCCCCATAAAGATTGAAGATATGCCCAATGCCATTCACATATTAAAAAAAATTAATAATTCTGAGTCGCAAACTGATATTACGCAAATACTTCTAGTAAGACTTATTATGAAAAACAACGATTTTGCATCGGGTGTTTTACAAATTATAGAACTAGAAACATTTTCTGAAAGTTCACTCATGAAGCAATGGTTGTGTGAACTGTTATGCAATACATATATACAAAAGAGTACGTTTTATGGTTTCGATATTGATAATTACATAAATGTACTGACCAACGGTATCGAAGACACCAAATATGGAGGAACGCTTTTGGCAATAATGGACTACATACAACAGGATTACGAGGAAGCATTCCGGAAATGCTCTTTTGTTGTCAACGATTCTGAAGATACAGACATCACAGAAGCATTATTTTTGCTAAATTGCTCTATGATGATCAAAAACGTGGCTTTGACTGAAAGCCTCTTCCTATCATTTTTGAGAAAAGAAAGACTTAAAAATCCCGAGTTTATCAAAACGATGCACAAAATAATATTATCATGTTACATTGAAAACAAAAAATGTTATGAAGCAATTTGCATTGTAAAGAAAATACCTATTGATGAAATGGATTCAGTTGTATTAATTGATATGGCTCAATTGTATTTTGAGTCAGATGTTAGTAATGGTATTATCTTGGAATTACTAGATTCAACAGACTATCTTGATCTATATAAATCTCTCGCTCATATAAAGCTCGAGAGATATTACCAATCAATTAACTCATTACGTAAGTATGATAAACATCCAGTAAAATATTATTACCTTGCACAAGTATATTGGAAAATAAATCTATTTGACCTTTGTCTTCAAAACTTACAAATAGCGGTTCAATTTATTCCAAATCATCCAAAAGTATATTACTATTTAGGAATATACTTCTATCGATACGAAAGGAATACTCATGAAAGTGTTAAATATTTTGAAAAGTCATATAGTATATGTAGCACAGACATTGAGGTAATAAAGATGTTAAGCATAAACTATGATCACAATCTCTCTAGGGATTCCGAATATAATTTGTTACGAGCAGCCGTTAATTCAACGGAAACAAAAGAATTTTGGGTTTGCGCAAGATTGGGGCGTTTATGCTTTTTAAAAGGCGAAATGGATGAAGCGCTACCTTACTTACAAGAAGCTATCAACCTCAATTCGCAGGACGTAACAGCCTATGAGTGGATAGGAGATGTTTACTATAATAAAAAGGCGTATGATCAAGCACTAATGGCGTATGAAAAAGTAATGCAATTAAGTAACGACACGCCACTACTTATCAATTGTCTTAACAGGATAGCATCGGTATACTCTCGGCAAACTTATTACGACAAAGCGATTTTTATTTTTGAAAAAATTCTTCAGATACAACCCGATAGTCTGGAATCATTAAAAGGCCTAACCCAAAACAAAATAATGAACGCGCGCAAAAAAACATCAAATTACTTATTTGACGAGGCAAGAGAAGAAATGCAAAACGCCATCAATACCATAACTTCAACAATGGCGAGAGGTATGCCATGTACGACCCATCAACATCTCTTTGGTGATGTTCTGGTATCAATTACAAGATTACCTAAAGAGTTTTGTTTCGTTGACATACGCCACTCAGAAGGCGAATCACGAATAGGTAAATTGGGTATATACGAAATGGCTATAGACAGCTATTCCCATATAGCAAGGAACAGGGATACCTACGCTTTATTTAAATGTGCGCACACTTACCTGGAATATTATGTCGAAACAAGGCGTATTATTTTTTGGCACGCATCGTATAATCTAGCTGTGCTCAGCATCAAAGCTAAACCTGATTCTTGGCGTTATTGGGATTTACTCGGAAAAATATGTTACTTTTCAAATAAATCTGACGTTGCCCATTACAGCTTTTTTAAAGCAATTATTTTAAATGGCGATATTTCGGCGTACAAAGTATGGTGCAATCTCGGAACTTTATATTTAAAAATTAATAAAGATCGATTGGCTAACTACTGTTTTGCAGTAGGCAAAAAATGCCTACCATCATACCCGTCAGATTGGATCGGAGATGGATTATTAGCTGAAATAATCAGGGAGGACGGAAATGTGGGCGTGTTTAGTCCAAATCCTGATTCAAACGAATTTGAAGAGCTTAGTGACCTGGACTTTTTAGATTGGGTCACCGCTATACATGAATTATCTATTCCAGCAACAGAGCCTTCATTTAACTTAGCTCTTCAATCGCTCATTATTGTTCCTCACAGGATGGAAATAATAGAATGGTATTTAACATTTGAACAACATACCTCATGGGGTTGCATTGCCCTCGGTTATATACAAGAACAAAGAGAACGTTTAAGCGAAGCGGCTACGCTTTATCACAATGGATATCTGCTTGCTGATGATGATGATAAAAAAGAACCGTTGCTTCACATGTCTCGTATTTTAATGAAACAACACCGATATGATGAAGCAATAACTTTGTATAGTGGAGTCGACCAAGTAAACTTAGAAACAACTTGTTCTTTGGCATATGCTCTTTACAAAGCTGGTAACTATGCAGAGTCATACATTGCATATAACACAGCTTTAAACTATTTGTGTAACAGTGACGATGAGCTATTTAATGTGCTAATGGTATTGACCAATGTAGCGTACAAATTAAATGGATCGGAGGACGCAGTAGGATATCTGTTTCAAGCAGCGGAAATAACAGCCGCACCAATGGAGATACATGAATTTAATCTGTCATTCTTAAAATCATATGCTTTCGGAAAAATCGATGTAGAATTAATTGCATTCATAATGACTGATGATATACAATCGCACGTCGATGACGGAATGTGGTGGTATTTCATGGGTCTTAACTATCTATGCGGACACAATGAATATGCTAAATTGGCCAGTTTATGTATTCAGAGGGCTATTGACTTATGCTTGGACACAGAACATTCGCGAGAAATTGGAAAAATGCATGCTATGATAAGCATTGCAGAATTTTATGCAGGCGATAGAGACGAAGCCATGGACTATGCCAAAGGCGCTTTAACCGTTTATCCCGGGCAGCCAGAACTCTGGGCTGCGTTAATATTGTGCGTATATTCACATCGGGAATGGCCCCACAGGAAGTTGTGGATACAAAATGCGTTATTTCGAATACGCCAAAACATTACTTTACCTCGATCGATTGATGAATGGCTAAGCGATGTGGAAGAAAAACTTCGGAGGCCTGAATAAAAATTACAACGATGATCAAGTAAGTATGCCCTACAGATATACATCTCACAACATTTTTATCAATCATCATAAGCAAATTTTGTAACAGACTGTATTTGCAAAAAAATTCAAAAAATCATTGTACGGTCTCGGGAATACAATAAATGAATACACTTTTAAGTCACCTCAAACCTACACTGTATCTTTATTAGAGTAAAAAAATAAAACACTAAATTGCTATAAAATTCAAGTATAAACACTTACTTAAACAATTATGAACTTTTTGTTCTACAATATAATTAATCATAGACCATTCAAATATATTTTGAGCGTCATACACTTTCCAAATGATCAAAAAACTTATTATAAATTGCATACTTAATGTACTTAACCAATTAAATGTCAGACAAAAATAATTTTGTTGGATTAGTATCCTATTCTCAAGTACGCATTAGCATGCGTATTTACTAAAAGATAAATATATTTTTACCTGTGTAATACAATTGTTGTACACACAGTACACATGTACATCATATGTAATATTTTTGTTTTAGGTACTTACGCCCTAAACTTTATTATAAAAATCAATAATAATATCGCTTTCTACACTTACAGCCGAATATGGCACCTTAATGGCAACCATGATATTATACATCCTAGATGTATAATGTCGTGGGTGCCATTAAGACACATAAAGATGAAACATCCCAATACAGAACAAAAATCTAGATACGTCAATTAAACATCTGTCGGGCTGGGCCTCGAGCCTGAAAACCACTACATGTCAGACCGGTTTTCTGAACACTCAATCAAACGGGTCGTCGTATAACTCATAATATTAGCTCTAAACTTTATTAAATTATGATTCGAACTCGGATATCTAAAGCCAAATATTTAATCGCGAATTCGATACATTTTTAATTATAAATAATATAATGCATAATCTGTAACCTGGTAACAAGTAGTTGTTAGAAATTAGTATAGATAATAGTTATTTTAAACATACGTTAAAATTTGATTAAAATGTAACAAGTAGTTTCAAGTAGTTGATTGTACTTTAATTCAATTAGTATTGAGGGAAGTTTGTATTGATTGAGTTTTTGAACACGTCTGGGTTATACATAGGATTTCAATGCGTTTCTGTACAGTTTTAAACAGTTGATGTAAATAAGTGTCAAAATTATACCGATTCTGCGACTTGTGTTACTAAAATTTTAAAATAATGAATTATTGGATGTTTCCTTTTTACGTAGTTACTAATTATTAGATTTTAAACGTATTGTATGTATATCATAATAGGTTTAAGTCAAAAAATACGATTTGGTTAGAGCAGTATTTTTCAAAGTGCGGTGAGTCCGGGCCCCGTAAAAAGTTATAATGACTATATAAGTGGGTCGTGGAAATCGCGATGCCCCAAGAAAAAGTGAAAACAGAACAGAATAAAAAATGAAATAGATATTTTGGTTAAAAGATTATTCATTAACGTCGTTTGGCTACGTAATCTTTTTTAATAAGCTCATTTAAAGAATTGCATCGTTCATTTAATCGACAACTAATTAGGTGAATAAATATATATTCATATATATATTCATTCACTATATTATATACATATATATACATTGAATTTGATATTTGTATACAATTAAATAAAATAAATTTTACATTGTGAGGGGGCTTGCTATGAAAAATATTGAAATACACTGGGTTACAGAACTTGACAGTAGGTGTTAACAATGTACTTGTAGACTAATATTATATACATTTACGTAGTTATTCTGTACTTATGTTATTTATTATATTTAACCTATATGTAAGTGCAGCTAAGATTAAGAATTAAACGCACGTATTTACCATAGTTAGGTACTTTTCGTGCAATCTACTTATACTATACACGACTACTGGTTTTAGCGAAAATATTTTAACCAATTTTTAGGGAAGTACCTTTAATCGTGAGATAATCGTGAGGGATTTGCACTAAGTCTGTTCAAATATTTTAATAGCACATGAATGAGAGTTATAGTTCAATTGCGTCAAAAGTAACGGCGCGTTTACATTTCGCCTGTTTGGCCGTATTCGGCTGTAAACGACATCGGTCAAAGGGCAATGTAAACGACAATTCGAGTCGTATTTGAATGCAGCCCGTTTGCGTCGACCGACCTAATGTAAACTTATTACCGCTGGCCGTATTCGGTCATAAATGCTTAACTGCTTACAGTTCGAGGAATACAAGGGGTGACTAGTGATTTAAAAAGAGACCACTGAGCCGAATGCGGACGACGCATTCGATGATAGATCTAATGTAAACGCGCCATAAGGAGTGAGCCTCACATACACTGGCTTTTCACTGAATCCTATTGAGATATTGCTATTCATAAACTACATGTTTAATTAATTCATATTCATCGATAATATCTCCATCTGTTAAGATAACGTTACGTATCCATGTTTCTATAGAAAATGTATGTATAAATGGCATGGATAGGTACCAAAGATCCTTATAGTTTTTTTAATTCTCGATACATTTCACCAAACCTTTCAAAAACAATATTAATTAACAAACGAAGTTAGGTATAGCCAATAGGTTTAAGAAAACAATTGAATATAATTTATGTTTACTAGCAGGGGAGTAGCCCAAATACAGTTACACATTAAAGAGCTTTTATTTTAGTATGTCTGCTATTGATTGATTAATGCTAGGTATGCATCGTTACCTTTAAGTGTTTTACTTGCTAAGTTGTACTACAGTTTTATCGTAGTTTTGCATCTATTTATATGTTTCTGAGTAAAAAATAACGGATATTTTTTAAAATGTATACATAAAATGACTTCTATTGCACACAGATCTAGTCCATGTTGTATTTCCAATAAGTTATAATTTGGTTACCAAATCCTATTATGCTTTGTATTTGATTTATCTATTGACATAAATCTATGATTTAATTTATGTAACACTCTGTATTGTACACTTTTTGCAATTTAAAGTTCTAAACTTATATTATTAATGGATAATATATAACAATTACTTATAAGCTTATCTAATCAATTAATTTAAGGGTATATCTATCTGTGTTGAACACACAATTCTATTAGTAGTTGCAGGCCACAGAATACTTACGCATTAAATCGCTTTTGTATTTTCTGTAATTGATGTATATCTAATCATAATATTAGGATGTGTTAATTTATATATGTATGAACGGTGGTTTTTTACCATAGGTTTAAATCAATTAATATGCGTTCGCAATAAAAAAAATTATACGAGAGTATGATTCCAGCAGGTTAGAAGTTGATTTGCTAAATTATAAGCTACCAACGAAAGGCATATCTATTGATTTAAATATATATTTTATTTAGTGGACACCTCTGTTCGGTGAAGAGTATTTGATAAAATGAATATTAATGTATTTCCTAAATATACATTTATATGTATATTGGACTGTAATCTTCAGTAAAATTGTAGTAAGGTTTAAAGATCAAACCATGCTTAAGTAGTTTGTGTAAAGCAATTTAATTTAGAAATAACTTAATTGGTCACCATATTAATTCGAATACCTTGATTATTTTAGAAACATGCATTGTAACAAATATCTGCAGTAAATCGATAATATCAAGGTCCTTTGGAATTCCTATGTCAATTTGTCATTTCTGTTTAAATAAATGGGACTATTAACTGATTTCAATAAAGTACTTAAAGAACGAAGGAAGATTAATTTATATTTATTGACAAAATTAAAATAACACTGTTTAAACTACTTTATGACACAATTTTTTACTATTATGAAGGAGTATTATAAGTTTCTTACTTAAAATTAAAATTGGTTCATCTATCTACACCTACAGTATCCGTATTTAATTTCAAGTATAACTACTAACAATGTAAAATCTCTGTAATGCATCTCTGAACTTTCTACTTTTTGTTGTTAAAAAGACCATGGTATTCTGTATAATGTGAACAAGAAATCTGCTGATAAAAATAACGAAACTAAATGTACGCGATGCTTATTGTCACACGTGTCAGTATTATTCATAGACAACACGTGGTACACACCTTAAAACTCGACAAAAGAACGCTATCTGTCATAACAATCAATATGATTTAGCATAACAGAAATTATTTTACAGAATAGCATGGCCGTACAAGGGCCTTGCATAAGTGAATAAATAATAATAATATTCTCGTTGAAACTCTTCTTAACACAAAACAAAATTTAACTTACATCGCATTAATAAATAATTGTGCGTAATTTTATATTCTTAGTATTCATTAGTGGTATTGATTTTCGTATTATATTAAGTTACGTATGAACAAGCGCACTTTTCTAAGATTAGTTTTATTTCTTTATATTTTAATAATCTCAAGAAATTGTCAACTATTGAATTAACATTTATATATTAATTTTGATCTCATCCATAAATTATATTTTTAATCTATCTTTAAATATACAGTCCACATATTTTAAACAGTCTTCTAGACGTCATTATAAGTCAAACATGTCAGTTGCTCTCCTCTTCTCCACTCCTAGGAGATCAGAAATATGGCGCGTGAGAACGATAGAACAAAGAAAATAATTTATGGATGAACCTTATTCGTTTTTTCTAACCTGATTTAGCTTACTAAATTGAACCTTTTAGGATATAGTATTATAATATGTATTGTATGTATAACGAATGAATAAAGTACTTTTTTGGAACCCTTATACCTGTGAGAATCTTTAAAAATTTTCTTCACACTTTGACTATTTTTGATGTTAAATTTATAATTGCTAAGCAAAAATATTCAATATAATATTAACCACTATTAGATAAAATGTAAACGTAGATAATATTCTATAGAATAGAAATATTATTTCGAGTATATAAAAGTCTGTAATTCGGTGTCTAATTGAAATAAAGTTCTCTTTTACTCTCAGTGCCTTTTTATTTTCATTCCTGATATACTCTATCCCATGTTGTAAACGTGACGTAATATGTATAATACTACCATTTAGGTATTCAATGATCAGTAAATACATAGACTTGTACAATTCTAGAAATAGAATTCGATCTTGAAATGTGAAAAATGACAAAATAATTTCAATGTTGTCCATTTTTGCTGCAGCAAAAATGGACAACATTGAAATTATTTTGTCATACTATAAATACGTATTAATTATTTTGTCATACTATATATAATTGTCATATTATAAATACGTGATGCATCACGTATTTAAAATAAATGTTTCAAATTACTTAACGTATACGCCGATATATCATCTGATAACTCGGTAATCACTACTGCCAATGGACATCTGATTCTGTAATCAATCGATTTGACCTACTTTAGGTAGGCGAGATCTGCGATGCAACCCCTAAGGTATCTAATAGGTTCCTTTTAACACGCCCTTTTAACCTAAAAACAACAGCGCTTAATACTGTTGTTACATACAAGACACAAATACTTATGTGACGCCACAATTTAATCAAATAGGGCTCTAGGTATTAATTTATTTTTACTCAATCACTTAACGAAGTAAAATTAGTCAGATTATATGAGTACAAATATAAGTTCATAATCACAAAAAGCGTGATTTTTTTTTTACAAAAAATAGAAACCGACTTCTATGGCACAAAAAAATAATTGAAATATATCTTGGTTTCTTTCATAAACAGTACATAGTTCTGAAGGCGGCGCTCTTAATTATATTATACTTGTAGGACATAGATTCGTCGTTTTAATCTAACAAAATATGTTGAGCGCCTACATCGGGACTATGCACTATGATGTATTGTATGAAAGAAACCAACATATATTAATTATAATTTTTTTTGCTTTTTGTGCCATAGAAGTCGGTTTCTATTTTTGTTATTTTTTTGTAATGTTGAAATAGTACACGAGCATGGACATTATCATGGATATGTAATCAACTGCAGATAAGATCAACTTACCTCGCAACAATGCATACTAATGATAGGTGTGACGGAGGTGCCTTCGAAGTAAAAATACATACAAAATACAAGTAGCGAGGTGATGACAACACATTTGAATCAAGTAGGGCGCTAGGAAATAATTTATTTTTACACGATTCCCTTAAAAGAAAGCGTTATTTGAATCCACTAATAAATAGTAATGGTTGTGGTTGATTAAAGGTGGAAATCCAATTTAGTCTTATTTCTTATCTTTTTAACGAGAACTTAAAAAACAAAGCTAGTAAATGCATTTGAGAAATATCAATCCACACTTGGCTAGCGTGGTGGAAAGGTTTAATTACCTTACCTCACCGTACAAACCAGAAGGCTGTAGCACTTCATATAATTGTTATTAGATACAAGGTAAGTGTTGTGGTGGTGCCATCCAGAGACCACAAAGAGATCAACCACCTTCACGCCTTTAGACGTGCTTACTCCTCAAAATAACATTGAATCTATGTTATATACACATTCAGCTATAATATTCTTAAGTCCACTAAGGCCTGGGAACTCCGTACAAGTTTAGCTACTTACATAGGATCTTGTCGTTCAACAGCACTGAAATGAAACTTTTAATACGCTTTTGTTTAAGATACTTAATTCTAAACTCCAACTGGACCTGGCAGCAGGCTTCTCTCGTATGAGAGAGAGATTTCCTCCGAAACCAACAACGCACTCCACAGAAATTTTATATTCGTATTCAAATATAATCTATCTAGTCATTAGGTGTTTGAGATTCACTGATGAACATAGGCCTGTCCTAATTGGCGCCACTCCAACTGGTCCTGAACCTTCCGAAACCAGCAGTTTCCCATTGTCTTCAAGTCATCGGTTCATCGGAACGTGAGACGACCTATGCTGTGTGTGTATATTTAAACTCAAAATAATACTTATAATGTCGAAGAAAAATATACTTTTCCTTGATTTCAATGTTGTAAGACTGGCCAACTCGTAATCTGTAGTCGAGTTAGATAATAATTAAATGTCGTTTCTTTTCTAACAGTAACTCAGTTGTGTTTTTGATTTACCGTGTCGTGCAAATGATTACCAAAATAATATTTTCTCATTTTTAGTTATCCCTCGATATAATACCCTTTCATTTGATACCCATATTGGATAGATTGTACAAAAATATGTAATCAATTTTTACTGGCGGCCATCTTAGATTTGAATTTGATTTCATTTGATACCCATATTGGATGGTTTGCTCGAAAATATGTAATGTTCCATTTTTAAGGGAGCCATCTTGGAATTGATTTTTCTTTCATGGTGTATTTATATTCTACTTGTTAAGCCCATTCATTTGATACCCGTATTGTGTGGATGGACTGGGTGCTTCAAAAATATGTAATCCGCCATTTTATTCCATGGACGTCGTATGTATGTGCCAAGAAAAATGCCCGAAAACTGCAGTAATCGAGTCAATTTTTTTCATTTGCTTCAGAATTCATTGGATTGAATACCTATTTAAAATCACGATGTAATTCAATGTTTTTCAGTTATCATTATTAAAAATAAATATTAAGTTCAATTTCACTATAGTCGGAAAATGGAAATCAATATGAAATATGTCATTGAGTTCATATCTACATATATAAATAACGTTACGTTATGTTAGTAAGATAGTTTATATCTATACAAATTAAGCGTCACGTTGTTTTTCCGCTATGGACTGCTAAACTACTGAACCGATTTCGATCAAATTCATAAACCGTATTAAATTTGATCCAAATTGAAAGATAGGATGTCTTATATCTATACAAATTACATGTACTCATAAGTATCATCATACTATGTACTCATAAACTACTGAAACGATTACAATAAAATTTGCACACCGTGTTCAGATTGATCCATCTTAAAATATAGGATAACTTATATCTATACAAATCACGTGCCACGTTGTATGTTCGTTATGAACTCCTAAAATACTTAACCGATTTCGATCAAATTTGCACACCCTGTGCAGTTTGATCCAACTTGAAAGATAGAATAGCTTATATCTTAGACAAATTTACGTACCACGTTGTTTGTCCGCTATGAACTCCTAAACTACTGATCCGATTTCAAACAAATTTGCACACCGTGTGCACTTTAATCCAACTTGAAAGATAGAATAGCTTATCTTAATATATATTAATTACGTGTC
The DNA here is from genome assembly GCA_002930495.1 of Cecropterus lyciades. NCBI lineage: Eukaryota > Metazoa > Arthropoda > Insecta > Lepidoptera > Hesperiidae > Cecropterus > Cecropterus lyciades. The sequence goes on along the minus strand of MOOZ01000943.1, from coordinate 258,754 downwards.
ACATTGTTTGTCCGCTATGGACTCCTAAACTAAAAGGTAACAGGTAGGTATAGGGTACAAGTATGTAACGGCGACTATGTCGTAATCTTTACGGTGGTATTTCTGTTAGATGTTTTAGTGTTCCGTACCCAAAGGGGAAAAACGGGACCTTATTACTAAGACTCTGTTGTCCGTCTGTCCGTCTGTGTGTCACCAAGCTATATCTCATCAACCGTAGTAGGCGAACAATAGAATTTTCTTACAGTTATAAAATTTTCAGAACTACCAGTGATTTCTACGAAGTAGAAATCAGCAATAGTGCTGAAAGTAAGGACTTGTCATTTCCATCTGTTTTCAATTTTTTGCTGTAAACTTATCAAGCAATACGAATGATTTTCAGCAGAGCTTTTTGTATCTCCTCTTTTCTCTTATCATATGTCTATATTAGGATATACTTAGGGCAGATCTTTAAATAAATTGTGGTCTACAGATTTCATAATATTAATTGCTATAATAATTAATTATTATTACATTTAAATTATAATTACGTATAAAGTGGGAGTTTCATTTTTTTTTAATTTTAAACTACAACTCCACGGAAGAAGCGGTCGTGCCTTTTTTTAAGTAGATTTCATTTTGTTAATTGCTGTCTTAATTTTAGTTAGCTACTCTTTAAGGCTTCGCTGTTACCATTGCCCAAATCCAGGTCACGTGGTGTAAACCGTGTTCCAGCTGCACGCGGCAGCGGCGGGTGTACAGGAAACCGTATGCTTACAGTACATAGGACCATTTTTTGTAACATGTAGCTTTGTAATTGTACGTAAGTATATATATTAGCAGTACCCACCACTTAGTTTGCACAGACTATTTATACATAGAATTTAACCCCTTAATTGTGGAGATATCCGTCCTGAATGGGATATCACGGGGTTGACATAGGATTATACCAGAAAGAAAGGCTTTCTCTGTACTTTACGTGGCGCGGCCATGGCGAGTACGCTTTCGCGTTCCACCGTGACCTTGCTGGCGTTGGATCTCTTTTCAGGCCACCTCTCCTGATTTATAACTCGAGTTCCAACGGAACAATAGAGAAGGATTAGTCCTCCTCCGACGCCCTCCTATGCCCATTTAAAACCGTTTAGGGTGAAGTTTTCAAAAAATCGTGCCTCGCCTATTACACTACGTACATCTACAAATAGAAACTAATTAAATTAAGAGTTGGAATTAATTAGGAGTTTTTTTACATCTACTTCCAAACAATATTCAACTCCTAATTCATCCTTAAGGGATTAATATTCTAAAAACGTTGAAAAAGGTATTGCGTTATTTATGATTAGTGAAAATTCTTTAAAATAAGCAAACTTCCAAACCAACTTCGTACCCCCAAGTTTATCTCCTTGGGGATTGATTCACCAGAAACCGTAAAAACGATATTCTATTATATCAATCCAGTAAGCCAAATACAAAGTTTCATTCTGCTTCCATCGAATTGGCGGACTTTCATACATATTTTCATTCCACATTAAACCACTTAGGGATTCATTATCCAACATCACAAAGCCAAAAACGAGGTTTCATTCTGTTTGCATGAATATTGATTTACTTCCGAACAATCTTCCATCCCCTATTTCATCCTATTAGGGATTGATTTACCAAAAACAGTGAAATAGACATTCCATTATATCAAACCACAATGCTAAATGCTAAGTTTCTTAAGTTTGGATTTGCTTTGAAATTGGAGGACTTTCTTACAAACTTTCACGCCCTATATAACCCTCTTGCACGTGGAACATCACAAAATCCGTTCTTAGCTAACTTCTATGTCATAAAAGAACTCCTTGTCAAAATTTCATATTTCTATCTTCAGTAGTTTAGGCTCTGCAATGTTTAACAAGTGTGTGAATGATCCGTGATAGCTCATGAAAAATACATTTACAGTAGGGTTTTCGTAAAATCTGTTCTCAGTTAGCATCTATATTGTGAAATAAATAACTATCTTAATTTTCAGGTAAATCGGGTGTTTATTTTAAAGTATTTCTGATGCGTCAGTCAGTCATAGGTACTTAAGAGCACTGAACGACGGTAACGTAGTCAGTCTAATGGCGTAGCTTATAGCTACGTTGGTACGTAACCAACGGCTACGCTGGCATTTGGCTACGCTTGGTATAGTCTCATAACGTCCGGATGATACAATTTGATACCTATATTGTCGTAATAATAAAAAAGTCGTCAGTATTTTCCCCTATTTGCAGGCGGCATTTTTTAAAACGATATAGCCTACCACTCTCCAGACTGTGACAATACTAATGATATGTGTCATACGTCACAATCCATCAATGCGTTTGGGCTGTAGCGCGTGCCAAATAAATGTACATACATAGAAACAAAGATACATATGTACACGCATATGTGTGTACATACGCTCGAAAAACATTACCCTCCTTCTGACGCAGTCGGGTAAAAAGGCAGTCTTTAGGACTGCCGATAAAAGTGAGAACTTAAAAACATATGGATATATATATATGTAGATAGATACACTCTTTGTATATCGTACCTTGCTGTATCTCGTAAATGATACTTTTTACCGGAGCGAATAAAATATTACAAAAATTCATATCTTTTAAATAAGATGATTTATTCATATTTTAGTTTGTGGAAATATTAATTTAAATCATTTTAATAAAACTATAAATTGCATTTTTTGCCAGATGCAACGAATGGTTTTTCAATTATGATCAGGAAATATGTTGTATCTCAAAAGACAAATGTATGGACAAATACCAATCTATTTAATTTCAAAGATTTTCCTTCATATTGAAATAATTTTAAAACCACGACCAACAGTTTGCTGTAAGTTACTATTTATTTATAATGTAATTTGCTGCAACTAATGTAACGTAAAACAATCTTTAGGTCTTCCAACAAAATTATACAAATTATTCAATTAGAACATAACCAACTGTTTTAATTATCTTAATAAATTTCATTTGTTTATTTTTATTGAATGCCAACATAATGCACATTAATACACTGCAAAGAAACAAAATAATACATAAAGGGCTAGCCTAACATTACAATTCTAGGCGTAGACTGCGTGCTAGATGTAGAAACAAAATCATTAAAGACAAATATACATTTTTGTTAACATAAAAAAGAAGAAGAAAGACCGACTTCAAGTTATCTAAAATAAAGTTGAGCTCAAACAACTAACTTTCCCAGCCCTATATTAGTTTATTTTTATTTAGTTTTTCATCATAACAAGTATGTCATTTTATATATTAACTAGCTGCGCCCCACGGTTTCACCCGTGTATTAGTTACTACAAAGAAAACTAATTTATGTATTTATTTGGATAAGAA
>MOOZ01000943.1:240177-251921 GCA_002930495.1 Cecropterus lyciades | reverse complement strand
CTCTCAGCTCGTCTGTCGGTTAAATTAGTTGTTTCTGTTACTTCGTGAAATCTATATTTTAAATGTTTTATATACAACTGATTAATTTTGTTTAATTTCTTTATTTGAGTTTTGTACTGGGGGTTCCAAACATCTGAGCCATACTCAAGCACAGATCGGACATATGAATTGTACAGTAGGGTGAGGGTTGAACTGTTCTTGAAATTCTTACTTACTCTAAGTACGAAGCCAAGCCGATATGCCTTTGGTATGATGTAATTGAGATGTTCATTAAATGTTAATTTACTGTATAATACTACTCCGAGGTCTCTTATTTCAGTTACACGCGGTATTGAGATGTCATCTAATCTATAATCAAACTTAATGGGGTTAGAGCCTCGAGAGAATGATATTGAATTACATTTTTTTATATTGAGATTTAAATAGTTCTTTCTACAGTAGTTCAGTAGTAGTAAGTCTCTTTAAGTCATTTTGCAAATCGTAGCAGTCTGATATTGTTTTGACTCTCATAAAGATTTTCATATCATCTGCATAGAGAAATATATTACTGTGGTTAAATATATGTAAAATATCATTTATCAAATTATCCTTGTAAGTAACTAAATTATACATTTTATTAACTATATTATAGGTATCATTTATTCTGAAATATTTCAACAAATCTATCTTAAACACCAGTCAGTCTTTACACTGCATAATCGTATTCACTCTTCGTTAGAGCTCTCAATGACGAACAAACTGTGTACGTTGCATCAACGAGCGGTCACAGAGAGGGTCAAAGTAAATAGTGAATATTTCAGTATCTAGAGTATTAAGTCCTTATAAAATGCAATCAGTATAAAGAGTACGAAATTTATTATTGGAGGCGAACTTGGTGATATCTGTATCTGAATAATAAAAAACCGGCCAAGTGCGAGTCGGACTCAGTCGAAGGATTCCGTAGCATTATTATTTTATTTATTTTATTTTTTATTAACACCAAATCATTAATGAAATTATATCATAATAAATAAAGTTGAACAATTTTCCAACTACCAACATAACTTTGTTTTTATAGTGTTTGTATGAATTACAAAGTATTCGGTTTTTTAAAAAGTGTATATTTCAAAAACTGTCAACCGTATCTTGTACGAACCAATTTTCGTTGAAAGTTTTACTTGACACCTACAACATATGTTTTATCCAGATATTTCACTCTCTTAATTTAAAAGTTAGAGGGGGTGGGGACACATTTTACCGTTTTGAAAGTGCTTGTCTCTCAAACAATCGACTTTGAGAAAAAATGGCACCCCACACGGGTAGGTAAGATGATTTTTTTTGGGTTTCAGTTCCATGTATGGAGATCCCCCCCCCCTAAATTTAATATATTTTTATTTTTGTATATAATTCGGAAAGCGGTTACAAAAACAAACACTTACGTACTAAGTTTCGACTCTGTAGTCTTAATAGTTTCCGAATAAAGTGGCTGTGACATACGGACAGACAGACGGACAGACAGACAGGACGAATTTATAGGGAATCCCATTTTTGCCATTTGGCTACGGAACCCTAAAAATAAAATGATGCGGTACAAAACGCGTAAATCAATGCAAGTAATAAAAGTCTGCTGAGGTATATAGTACAATTTTTAAAATTTAGGCTACAATTTTGCTGTATCTATTTTAGCTAAAAAACTAGCGGAATTTCGTTGAATTACAACATTTTTTGGTGTTAATTTCGAAATAATTCAGAAAAATTCAACGTCGTATCTAAACAAAAAATTATAATAGAATAATAAAACCCAAACTATACGATGCGGATTGTTTTATATAGCTTAAATTCGCATTTTTTCGAGACACAGCGCGATCGCTTTCCAGCGTCGATATATATAATGTATACTAATAACACACGGTGGAACATCTATGTACATATATACACAGTATCCAACTATACATATAGCTAATGTAAAGCGTTCGGTGACGAGGACGCAAGTTTCATGACTTTTGTTCATCCAAAAAGTGCACAACGCGTCTAAAGAAGATTTCACTTAAAAAAGAATCACGCAATTTCAAAGTAATTGGAAGGTGGCATTACATCATCTTCGGCAGCACCGCCGCCACATCTATTTGTACCTTATACAACAGTGTCAGTCCCTGCTGTGTTGTGAATTTGAAGGGTGTGATAAGACAAACATAGGTACTGGTTGATCTCGGGATTCTAATCTTATCAGGGCTTAATCGCCGTGTCCATGGGTGGCAGTGGCCATTTATCTACTACATGCCATTTATATTACAATTTCATGAAAAAACAAGCAGAATAAAGTGTAAACCTTAGTATTTGGTTTCTTGAACTAGCATAATAGAACATCTTTTTCACGTTTATAGAAAATCAACGCCTAGGGGGATAAATTAGGGGTTCAAATTTTAAAGTCCGCTTATTTTACAGAAATCTTGGCAATTATAAATTAATAATGAAACAACTATTTCGAATCGGGACGAAGAGACAATTAAACTCCCTCATCAAAAACAACTGGTACAAGAACTCCACATCCAAGTCATAGTAGGTGTTCTCATAAGAGGTCCAACACCAGCCGTACCGCGGTAGGAAGCAAGTTTACCCGTGGCATCGCCACGTAGTATACAGAGAAAGAAAGGAGGAGTATCACAGGGGTAGAAGAGGGGTACCTCCACAATAAAGGGGGTTGAAATTCTGTATAGAAATTCCACAGTTTTAAAAATAGGAGCGTGGAATATTAAATTTAGACTTTTAGATAGATATAAAAATATTGTCGTTTTTAACATTTCTTTGGTTGTGAAATAGGTTCTCAACACCTACTGACGCCAAAACTCGTGCCAGGAATCGGTGACTATTGACAAAACCTCCATTAGGGGACACCTATATCCACCAGTAGATCGCAAGAGTCTACGGATGGATAGATTTTATTATAGGCTGCGCGAACGAAGTCGTGGGTATTTCTAGTATTGCCTCTCTTAATTGCATAATATATATATGATATATATATTTTGAAAATACTATTTGCGTCTACTATTTATCTAAAATAGAAAAACCAAAAAGTTTGAGTGCAGTTACGTCAGTGACTAAAAATAAATAAAAATTGAGAAAATGACATGCTTTTGAGTAAAATGCAATTATAAATATCGTTTTTTTTTTAATTATTTGATTTAAAAAAATTAAATTATTGATATAAAAGAATTATTCCTGTCTCGGACATATTCATTATGTTCGAATAACATATAAAAAATTCAGGTAATTTGACTAAATAGTTTTTTTTCTATAACATCATGCCCAAAAAAGTGGTTTTGACATAAATGAGTTTTAGTTTATTTCAAAAGATTATGCGATCATTGAAATACTTACAGTGAATGTACGATTCGAAGATAAAAGTTTGTACTGAAAACCTCTGCCTACGCTACCAGCACGATGTATACGTCGATGGAACGAGCAGACCGCTCTCTACTTGCTAAAACGGCTGTAGTGCAAGAATATTGTAAATATACTTACAAAAAATTTACAGTATATCCTTAAATAACTTTCAAAATACCTTAAAAAATTACGAACGATTTTTAATGTGAATCTAATAGGCTCAGGTAAACCTGATTGTTGGCGTGGCGAGGCTTGCCGTGGCGACGGGTTCGCCTACAATAGTATAGTATAGTATAGTATACTACATATAGACTGTATATATACCATAGGATATTAAAAATGAATATTTATTAAATAAATAGTCATCATTTTCTGTATATTTACCTCCTGTCGCAATCTTGTCTTTTACGCATGTTACTTGTACGATGACAATGTTTCACAACCGCCAGGCGTCTCCTGACGGATTTTTTGAAAATATTTATACCACCGGGAGTCCTTAATATTTACTTCTAAAAGTCTAGGTTATCAAATAATACATTTTTAACGTAAAAACCTATTCAACACTAAACAATACCTACATCCAAAGCAGTGGAATATCCTAAAATGATTAAAGTGCTTGCTTAAAAATTGACAGAATTATTGATATCCCTACCTACCATAATTACCCATAATTTTAGGGATTAACTCTATAGAAATTTAGTAATAAAAATTCCTGCTGAATTTCATTATTTATAATCATACAAGGCAAATACCGATTTTTATTGTGCTTGCTTAAAACGGGTGTTTTGAAATGATTTTAAAGTGAAGATTCTGTATACGTGTTAGACGATTTTTAGAAGGGGAATGTCGTGTAAGTTCGTATGACCATTGTGCAAATGTTTAAAGTGTGATTGTAGTTATGAATATAGCTATAGATTATAGAGAGAAGCCAAAGTTCATCAAGAATCATCTGAAAAGCTTCTTTAAACAAATATTTAACGAAAAACTAACAATTCACCGAGGATATCGTTATCTAATAGTGTAATCCAGTGAAAATCTTTAATATCGATAAAGATAAGTTGGAATTTTCTGCCTACTTTTAACAGTTAAACCAAAATACCCTCAAATGACCAAAATATTGTGGTGTCAAAGTCAAATCTGCTAAGTCAAGTGGCAAAATAGACAAGTGTCAAACTCATCTGACATTAGCAAAGTCATTCCTGACACAGCAGTGTTGCCAGCGTTGCGAAAATTACCCAAATATGGGAAAAAACATTAATATATTTTTTTATCCAATGGGCGTCTGCAATAAATGCACGAAGCAAATTAAAAGCATTGACCTAAAAGTTTGCTCTAAGTACAAATCCAGCTTTCACTACCAGTGCTTAAGCATATCACCTGATAATTTTTCCAAAGAACCGCGAGCATATAAAGGAGCGTGGAAGTGCTCAGACTGTAAGTCTTCTGAAAAACAAGTAGAGAAGTTTATCACTCCACTGTCGGAGGGGTCTAACACAACACTGATATTTAACTCGCCTCCCGGCAACAGTAACGACGATCTGAAACAAAACATCGATAAGAAACTTGAACAGTTTATCACGACTTCTGGTGGATGTTAGAAATAATTTTTCAGTTGAAAGTTCAGACACCCGTAGCAAAATCCAAAAACTCACCGAAAGTGTAAATCTCATGACCTCTGAGTACGAACAACTTAAAAACACTTTCGATATAGAAATTTAGAAAGTTGGTGATTTGGAGCACGAAAATAAGGTATTGCAGTCTCCAATGTCTGACCTGAGTAATAGATTAAACTAATTTGAACAGTTATCACGAGATTGTAACTTATAAATTCAGTGTATTCCTGAACGTTAATCAAAAAATTTAAAAACAATCTTGCAAGAGCTCACAACAACAATAGACTACAAGCTGCCGGAAGACGAGTTGCTAAACTTTCATCGCGTGGCAAGAGTTAATCAACAGTCCACCAGACCTTGCTCCATAGTTATAAGACTATCTAGTCCACTAATACGAGACAGATTTATAGCTGCAGTCAAGCCCTTGAACAAGTCTCACGAAAGTGATAAACTCAATACATCGCATTTAGGCCTAGATGGTGAAAAAAGTCCATATACGTCTGCGAGCATCTGTCACCCTCAAACAAATAACTATACGCTGCAGTCCGCAACTTCGCAAAAGACAAAACTACCAATTTTTTTGGGTCCGTAACGGTCGCATTTTATAAGGGACGACGTTCTAAAAGCTTTATAGTAAAAAATTAGGAGTTTCTAAAATCCCTTTAAGTAATACAATCATATGTCTCCGTTACTCAGTCCAACTTTAAAATTCAATAATTTAAATATTTTATATCAAAATGTTAGAGGTCTGAGGACCAAGACTAATACAATACTAATTAATGCACTTAAACTAAATTTGGATGTTGTTCTTTTGACAGAGACTTGGCTTAAAGGTTCAGCATTTGATCATGAGATAATTGATAGTAGATACATGATTTTCAGGCGTGATCGCTCTTCTACATCCTCCATCAAAAGTGATGGTGGCGGTGTTTTATTCGCAGCTGCATACGTAAAACCAATTGGGAATCTGAGAGTGAAGCTCTCTGGATTGGCATGACGATTAGCCAAGGAGTTTCCCTCTACATTTGCCTAGTTTATCTTCCTCCCCCAGTCATATACGCCCGACTCAATAACCTACTATTAAACATATATGATGTAATTCTACACAAAATACTTACAAAATCCCTATTCTTACTGGCAGGAGACTTTAATCTACCCAACATAGAATGGAAGCACGATCTAAACCTTAACACATTTCTACCAAATAATACAGTCAACACCACAGACAGCTTACTTACTCATACTATTTCCATTGCTGGTCTCCATCAAATCAATGGACGCATGCTTGATTTAGTATTTACAAATTCGACTGGCTCCTTCTCAGTATCTAAGAGTAATAGCCCCTTAGTAGATAAAATAAATTTCATCCCACTTTATCTATCTTTCTAAAATCCGTTTCGCATAAGTCCTCAAAAATAAATAAAATAACTTCTTTTTAATTTTATAAATCAAATTATAAAATGATTAGAGAGGAATTAGATTAAATTAATTGAAGAGAACATTTTACACCGAATCAGACAATTGATAAAGCTGTGAATGTCTTCTATGATTTAATAAATTCTATTATTTACAAACATACACCAATACATAAAAATAGTAATAAATACCCCGTTTGGTTCAGCCGCTCTTTGCAAAGAGCCCTGAAAGAAAAAGCAAAATTTCATAATAAATATAAAAAGTATCAAAATCTTAGAGACTGTAACTTATCAAATGCTTAGAGAACGTTGTGGTAAAAAAGTATAAATATGTTTAAATATATTTAAAACAGATGTCAATAAATACATTAAAAAAGACCCTTAATTACATGTCATGCAATTAAAGAGGAAATGTTCTTCACTACAAGTAGTGCACAGGGCGGTCAAGAAATAAGAGAACTATATTGAGAATATTTCTATTCGATATATAGAAATGATATGGCTCCAACATCTTCGCTAATAACTAACGATGAAACAAATATTCATGGGACAATGTCAGTGTGTCATCTTTCAAAACCGGAGATTTTAAATATTTGGATCATTTTAATAAAAACAAGGGACATGGTCCAGACTGTGTCCCTCCATTATTGCTGAAAAATTGTTCCTCAAAGCTCACTTAACCACTCCATTACATTTTTAATAAATCTGTCCATTGTGTCATTTTTCCTACTAAATGGAATGTTGAATATGTAACGCCTATCCACAAAAAAAGTGATCAAAATGTCATATCAAATTACAGGCCAATATCCATTTTATCTGCTTTTGGAAAACTATTTGAAGCCCTGGTTCACAAAATAATTTACTACTATCTGTAACCTTCTCTTGATAACTACCAGAACGGATTTTTGCTAGGCAGATCAACCACGTCAAACCAGGAAACATTGACATAACCTAGGAAGGTTATGTCAATGATATAATTAGTGCATTAGAAGACAAGCACGAAGTTCATGTGATACCGATTTTTCCAAGGCATTTGATATGGTTAATCATAAATTATATATTATTAGGCCATGCAGGTATATTTGGTTCTTTGCTTAGATGGTGTGAGTCTTACTTCCAAAACCGTCTCAATTAGTATCAGTAAGAGGGTTTAAATCTACACCAAAAACAATTCCATCTGGCGCGCCCCAAGGTTCACATTTGGGTCCTTTGTTTTTTCTTGTTTTTATCAACAACTTGTGCCTAAGCATAACATTCAATTACCAAATGTTAGCTGACGTCCTTAAGCTATATAGAACCATAAGAAGCCAATATGATATGAGATCTTTACAGAATGACCTTGGTGCTATAAGCAGCTGGTGTTCCAAAAATCTCATGAAAATTAATGTTTCAAAATGTTATCACTTAAAATTCTCAAAAAAAGAGAATCCCACGTTGGGTAGCTACTATATCGATAACGAAATTATCAGCGTAGTTTCTAGCATTCGCGACCTTGGTGTTGTTAATGACTCCAAGCTTAAATTTCGAGAGCACATCGACTCAATTACCAAAAAAGGAGCTAGTTTAGCTGATTTCGTTTTACGTCAAACTAAATTTCTTAAAGATTTTGAAATTCCCATTCTACTTTTTAATTGTTATGTAAGATCTTTGCTAGAGTATTGCAGTCCGGTCCATCGATTAGAAAGACTTCAAAAACAATTTGTATATCACCTCTCTTACTCAATAATTAAATCAAAATAATTTTCTTTAAGTTAAAAAATAGAGCGATAAAAAAACTTTTTATTTTTGTTTTTTCTAGTTTTTTAAACAATTTTTTTTTTTAGTCTTATCGACAATAATTTTATAGTAGGAAAAATTGATTTTTAGCGCATCATATGTGAAAACTGCTTCCCTGGTCACAAACCCAAATACTAAGTCACATTCAGCTTGCTTTCATACAAACTTTCGACCCCTATTTAACCCTTATAGGGGTGGATATATAAAGAGATATATATAGAATATTCTATTGTATCTTAAAGGTGGTAGAGCTCTTTGTGGTTCGACTCCGGTAGCACCACCGCCACACCTTGTTCTGCCTAATAACAGCAGTGTTATACGCTGTTGTGTTCTGGTTTGAAGGGTGTTGACATACTTTTCCGAGGCATTCCACCTTAGTCCTCAGGGGTAGCAACACAGCAGACTTTGATTTTACCTAGGGTTGATTACAAATGTCCATGGGCGGCAGTAGCCACTTACCATTAGGTGGGCTGTATGCTCGTTTGCTACTTCCATACTATAAAAAAATGTCATCGGTCATTAATAAGCATGCAAAGTTTCAACTTAATCGGATGTTTCAAAGTGGGTAAAAATCGCGTTCAAAGATTCCGTAACATACATACAACCCAAGCTTATAAAAGCGTGTTAATTAACTTAGCTGTCCCACGCCCTAATAGCCGTCTTCATAATAGAATAACATTCAAACTACCAATCTGTTGCACAAATAAAGGACAACACTCTGCCTTTTATCGAATGTACTCAGCATACAACAAAATTTGCAGCGACATTGATATTTTTGGTGCATCAATATTGTCAATTAAAAATCACTTTATCTAACTAAAATCGACAGATAGCTGTTAATTAGATACTTTATAAGTTAATTTTGGTTATCTTAATATTGTTTTTAACCTTTGTTAATATCGTTGTTGAAAACTTACATTTCATGTCTGAAGTATTATCAATTTTTTTAACGCATGTAGTATTGATTTCTAGTTGAGTTTTAGTGAACCAATAAATAAAAATAAAATGAAAATACGTATCTTGTAGTTCAATATCCTCAGTGCCTAAAGTCGAAAATATTTGAGCAATATTTGTTGCCGAAACGTGGTCTTTCTCTGTAGGCCTTGTTCGAAAGATCATAATGGCTCAGCGTGCTATAAAGTAAGCTATGCCTGGGCTATGCCAGACAAACTAATGTTACTGACATAGCTTCAAAATTAGCAAGCTGAAAAGGCAAGATGGCGGCCACATCGCTCGTAAGAGATTACCTTAATTGATGAGGAAAAAAGGTCCTCGTTAGGCGACTACTTTGAGGTAAAAGGACGTTCACCAACCAGGTGGACCGATGACCAAAAGACAACTGGTAGCCGCTGGATTTAGAACGGGCCACTGGCAGTGGCGCCCATTAGGGAAACCCATGTCCAACAGTGGACCTTAAAAAGCTGACGGATGTTCGAACGAATGGTGTTTGCCTAGTGGTTGAAATTAGACCATAATCATAAAACTGAAAAAATTTATATTTTTTTAGTATTTTGTTCTTTTGTCATTAAGCTACTAAACAAAAAATAATTGACAAAGGAAAAAAATGGTACTGAACTGTTTTGTCTAGTGTAAGTATTTATATATAGATGAACATTTATTTTTAACTATACTTAAATTGCAATTGAAATATTTTTGAAAAAAAATTACTGCCTACGACCCCTGAAAAATTTTAGTTTTAACATAATAAAAAATCTAGAATCATCTTTTCAAAGCTCCCATCTACTAAAATATTAAAGGCTGTAAAAGCTGCACGTGGAGGCTACACAACACCCCTTCCACAGTGCAGTATCGGGGGAAATCAATAACATCCCCCCGCACACCGCCCGGTCTGCGCATCCCAGTTTATACACCTACGGTAAAATTAAAATCTACGCTGTGGCCTAAGCTCATTCGCCTGCTCCGAGCACTTTGAAGCGCTAGTCTGGTGTTTATTGATTGAAAGTGGTCTTTGTCTACTGCAAGGGCGTGGCGGTTGCTGTTTAAAGGTAGGTAATATTGTATTAAATACTATTATTGCAACATGACAAAAATTAGGATATATTTTAGCCCCAGGCGATGATTTTATGTATTAGACTGCATACTTTTCAAGCTGTGGACCATCAAAATCAGTAGCGACGCCATTTTATCGATCGAACTTTACTTAATTTGATTAAATAAGTGCATTAGTGATTGAGTTTGAGCGATTTTCTTGTATGTAGAAGCTGTGTTAGTATGTAGTAATCGAAATTACGTAACTTAAAGAAAACAAAATGGCGTATGAAAGTTCCGTACTTCCATGTACATGAGCTTATGCGTAATATACCTATATCTTTTTTTTTCTAAGGGTACCTATTATTTACCTTTCCAGGTAATTCGCAGCACCATCACAGACAACTTCTACGAGAGACCCGGAAGCCGAGCCGGCTGAAATCCAGCAAGATGACTGTGGGCAAAGTGACTAAGAAAGACTCGCGCCTGTTCTCCAGGACATACAAATTCATGAGGAAGAACACTAACAATTTGACTCTCAAGGACTTTGCTGAGTTGATTGATTTCATGACTGAAGCCGACGAGAGAATTAATCGTACAGCTCCGCCTCAACCGGAAAACCGTCACCCGTCAACCGCGACCAGACCTGTCCTCGGCTTGGGACATTTCTTGGGGCAGACGTCGCGAAATTCCGAACCTACACGCAATAACGCCAATTCATTCAAACGCCTCCCTGTGAACATTCCCAAGGTGCCGGAGAAGAAGAAAGATGCCGACCGCAATCCCCTCGAGCCGGCTGGGAGCCGGCAGTGAATGGCCACTGGAAATTCTGTAAACTTCAACTGCTCCAGCAGACTTCGTCATTTAGATACTTACATACATAGTTATATGTGTAACTTTTAATTCTGATTGTTGTGTAACTAGTCTTATTAGGGAGTTAGTACTAATGTGTATACGTTTCTTGTTAAATTTTATTATGTTTAACACTTTTTCTCTTTATAAGTTTTAAAAAATATCGCATTCAAATCTATAATATTACCAGAGAAGGTATTGTATACGTAGTGTATTCATATTAGGTAGGTAGTTGATGACTTCCAATGTTTAATAAAGATTATTTACGTTTCCGACCTCATCAAATGTTTTGTAATGATTCAATTTAATTATCTTATAAGTATTTTAATAATGTTTATTTTATATTAAACCTCTTATTGTCTACAATAAAATATACTTAAAAATATCGTTTTTTTTTTCTTTAGTTCCTTAATTATAAAAAAATTGTTCGAAAAAGAAACACTTAAAATTAAACCTTTAGAATATATTCCGATGATATAAAGATGGTATTTATTCATAAGAAATTGTAATAACAAATAAAAGCTTTTCATAAGGAGGCTATTACTACAACGTAGTACTTACGCAGTATTGTTTACTTTTCTATGGTACAACTATTAAATAGTTCAGTTTTTATTATTATTGAAATAAATCTATATAGATTCAGCCAATACTTATAAAATACAATACATACATAGAGAAAATCCACTGCTATAAAATATGAATACTAGCGCCATCTATGCATGAAGCACATTCTTAA
>MOOZ01000943.1:211767-238779 GCA_002930495.1 Cecropterus lyciades | reverse complement strand
TCCGAATCCGCTTCCGCTTGCCGCCGCCTTTTACGGGGCTGCCATAACCGGCCAGTCAGCCCTACTTCCATCAGGGAGCTCTCCGACTTGGAATTGACAGTGACTATACTGTCACATTCAGACTCAAGAGTAATTTCCCCTTCTTGCCCTTGTGCCACATCACTCTGTGTCTCGTTGTCCATATTTCCGTTGCGTGGGTCGTGTTTACGGGGGCCGGCGGAACGCCGGCCTACGAGGCGGTAGTTGCCCCCCCCAGAGTACGTGGGGCTGCCCTCCACCGAAGTGGAGGGGTGGGATTCTCCCTTCCGGGTACCCACCTGGGGTAATACATTTTTACTACTCGCCTTTTCCATACTAGCGTACGCGATGCTCCACATCGTTGTCTCTTTTTTCGGGGGTGAGCTCCCCCATCAGCTGCTCTTAGTCTGGTCCCTCCCCCCAAGCCTTACGGTATGGTGAGACCTGCCGTCATAGCCTTGGGGATTTAAGGACACGCAAGCCCCCCCACCACGTCAAGGTGGCAGCCCATCGGGGGGGTTTAATCACGTGGTGGTTTATATATTTTTTATATTTTATCAAAAACAACGTAGTCTTATAAATATTCTCTATCCATAGTTATTTAATGATGTAATGCATTGCATGGAAAAAAGATGCTTTTTGTATCTTTTTTTTAGTTTTTTTTGCTATGGTATGAAATAAAATACATTTGCGTTGAAAGCTTTTAATTGTAATTTTAATTATAAAGTTCTTATTTTAATGTACACAAAAAACGTTTTGCCTAATTCGTATTTAAGCCCTGTAGACAACTTGAATTAGGTTTATCAAATACGCAAACTAAATATATTTTTTTTAATTGCGTATAATTATTCGGTTATTTCGTAATATTCTTTTTTTCATTTATTTGGATTGTAAATAATTACGTAATTTTAATGAAACATATTATTGAATCGATGATATCGCTGTCATCGGTCATAACGATCAATCAATAGATTTTCTGTGCCATGATGTCATATAAAGCGTAGAGAAAAATTAAAGGATTCACAGAGTTTGTTATATAACCCAAATCATTTTATATTTAAATATATTATAGTAATTAATTATCATTAAATCATCTTATAAACAAAACATAAGAACTGTTCGTAAGCACGAAATGACATTCGTTTCTTATGATGTCATAAGTGGGGTAGAAAGCGTTTTAGGCTATTAGAATAATAATAATGAAAATAAAAATGTAATTAATTTCTCAACCATCCATCTCATTTCTGGAAAAAAAAAACAGATATATTTATTTTGTTTATACAAATAAGCTCAAATAAAATAAATAGTTTAGTGTATTATTTTGATATACGTCAACCAGCCAATAATGACTAGTAATACAAGTATAATCGAAATATTTCGAAATATTTCATAATAAAGTTATTCAATTAAGGCCCATCACTGATACGATTTGTTTTTGTTTTTTGTTACGACATTATGGTATCGATACTATCACTACTATCGGTTATCGGACATGCCTAGTACAGTAAGGGCAGGGACAGTAACAGCTTTATTCATCCTCGATAAATCTATAAAAAAAAAACAAATATCTTTCTTTCGGGCTTGGCCTTTCGTATCGATCTCATCGTGAAAATGTGAAATAGAGAAACAGCTTTGTGAATTAAGTAAAAATGTGAATAATTATCGTTTTCAAAGTGTTGTATTGAAATTCCAAAGGAAATAATAAATCTATCAAAAAAATATTTATGATGGTGCATTAAATTTGCAAACAAATTTCACTCACCGAAATCAAAATGTCGGCCGAAATGATGGACACCATTCCCGCAGAAATTTACCTGAAAATCTGGTCGTATTTACCAGCTAAGCAGATGATGAAACTTCGCCAGGTGTGCGTGAGATGGAAAAACATCATCGATGGGCTATCTCACTGCGAGTACTTCTGGAGAAACAGATGTAAGCAGGACTACAAAGACATTTATACGGCGGCTGGAGAAAAGCGTCGTGTGGGATTGAGCTGGCTGGACCTGTACCGCTCTCTAGCTCTCTGGCCCAAAGTGGCAGTGGCTAATGATAGCACATATGAGCTGTGCAACGCCACCCTCGTTAAAGATGAAATCAAGAGCCTGGAGCTTCTGCGTGATGGAGTGATTGGCGTTCACACTCGCAGTTCAGTCACCTACTATGATATTGATACTCTCACTCAAGTAAGAGCTCGTATTTCTGGAGATTTCCTAAAATATTCTGAAAATGATAAAGTATCGGTGGTACTAAGTTACCACATGTTTCTGTATGTCCATAAGAAACTCGGTCCGCTCCAATCTCTAGTTAAATCGACTTTCGAGGAAGTTAAAACATTCTTGCTGCTCGACGATGTCCTCTACTTTATCGACATGAAGAATGACTTGTACCAATGCAAATTGGACAAGCCTGAGATCGAAAAAGAGTTTATCGTTCATTCCAACAGTGGGATTGTGTCGGTGGGATTCTATCATAACTTCCTACACATCCTATCGCTTGACCAGGGCGTGTATGCCGTCATTAATCAGAGTTTGACATTAGTCACCACTTTGGGGTCGACGTCAAATTTGCTGCATCTTCTGTACATCTTCAACTTCATTGATATGCTTGATTGGAGAATATTTTTCCACTGGATATTTGTTCTGAAACACTACATCCCTCGGGGGCCACTGGAAGAAATACTGACAATGCGTATCTATGGAGATATTGTATTTGTCGGATGTAATTGGGGAATTATGAGGATTTACTACAAGCCATTTGTATGTGGACAGTTTGACATCTTCAGCGCTGAGCCAATCAAACAGTACAATTTCATGGAATGGTTCGGGAACAATACGCACTGCATGTGCCCAGTCCAGAGTATTGATGTACAAGAAGCGAAGGATGGTCACCACGTTTACCTGGCGATACCAAGGAAGATTATTGTCATCAAATTTTCACATGATTTCCTGCAAACTTATTCCTCCAATGTGTACATCGCAAGCACGAGCCAATATGGCATTAAGAGAATGAGACTGTCCGGACTTATGGAGGCATACTAGACTTATGCATGCATTTTAACTGGCTATACAAGGATTTATGACTACGACGTCTACTACAAGGATTACTTTAAGAATTTAAATTCTCTAAACCTATAGATGTTTTACAATTAAGCAAAGAATGCAAATGAGCAAATATATCCAAGTATTTACCACTTCAATGATGAATGAGAACAGGAACATGGAAAGATACATCCCATATGCCAGAAAGCTGAAATATGATGATTACTCGGATAGCAGAACTGTGCTCGACAAGAAATACATTTAATTGTCTCAATCAATCTTCTACTACGATTAGTAGTTTCAACTTGATTCAAAATAGTCAGTGTTTTAGATTTAAGTCCTTTAGAATTAAGGATGGTATTTGATGTATGTTGCTATTCCAAAATAGTAGGCTTCATTGGATATTCTTATAAACTCGTAAGGTTAACTTAAGTTGTAATAGTTGATCTCAGCATTGAATTGGTATTTGAGTAACACGTTTTATTGCTGTTGTTGTGTTGAAACTAAATGAGATTATTTTTTTTGTTATGATTAATTAGATTTTATCTAAGTTGATCCTAAGGCATAGCAATTTGTCGTTTTGAACTCTTTACACGACCAATTTAATTTTATTAATTATTTATTTATTTAGCAAAGTAAGATTAACTACACATTTCAGAAAATATACATATACACATTGATTTGATTAGAGGATGTGTGTACTTAATGCCTGACTAATTTGCTACACATAGTAGCAGTAGATGGCCATTTAACTGAACAATTTGTTAAAAAATATTGTTATTGTTTTTAAATGTTACCTACTTATCTAAAAGTCTGTCCTAGTACATATACATTTTATTGTGAATTAGAAATATCTGTCATATAAAAGTAATTATGTTATCTTTAAATAAAAGGATTATATCAAGTTCATCTCTATTTGTGTAGTGGTTATAACTGTAAACATATAATTTTATTAAAAATGAAGAGATTTAATTTAGTTTTATTTCTAAACCTGTCACCCAAATACTAATAGTGTTTTATCTCCATATACTTACTAGTATAGTAGATGTTTGTGTAATAAAATGTGTACTAAGATTTATATGTAGATATATATCATTTTATCTTGAACTTCATTGACTTCACAACATTATAACTTGTTAACATTTACATACAGTATGTTGACCACTGAATATGAGTGTCAAAATCTCAGTTTGGAAATTTTCATTGATTTATATGACGTGTAATATATACTTCACTCTGTTCATGTAATATCTAACTCGGTTCATCTGTGTCAATGTCTGCATCACTTAAATCACAGGTGGCCTGAGTTATCCAGCATGCCTAGGTTAGAGAAAGTCTGTATTGTTGCACATTGGAAATCAATTATATATATATTTTTTATTATTGAAGTGCATGCAGTCCACCTGATGGAAAGGGCTCGTGCTGCCCGTAGACATATCAACCCCAGATAAGATCCGAGTAATACCTAAAGTTGGCCACAGATGTTACTCCTGAGGACTATGTTGGGACGCCTCGGATAAGTATGTCTCCCTTACCAAACTCTTCAGACCAAAACATAGCAGCGCTTAACACTGCTAATATTAGGCAGAAATAGGTGTGGTGGTAGTGCTTCCAGAGTCAAACCACAGTATTCTACCATCTTTAAAAATTATATTATTAATGTAAGGCAGTAGGTAAGTATTATTTACTTTTTTTTTGCAGGGTAAGTACAGTGGACAAAGGTATGCTGTCAGATATCCTACCTGAGAACAAATATATGAAAATAATAAAGTAATTTGGTGCAATATAGGCATTAGAGGAAGTGATTATGTTTCCTTGGGCTAATATCTTAGTTGGGGTAAATCTGCTATTGACTGAAATTGTACCCAAATAAAGCCATCTTTACAAAAAAATATATTATTTTTGTATCATATCAACTAACCTTACGTTATAAGCTCATTTAGCAAGATTTTATATAATTGAAAACATCACGCTTGAGTAATGCTTGATGCAATTTTATACTGCCTCAACTTCTACCCCCTATTTATTGCCATAGCTATATTAGCTGATAAGATATGATAAGACTTATTAAAAAAACTAAAGAATTAAAAAAAAGATGTTTTTTTTTTAATAATGCTTCTTGTTTTACTTGTTTTGTTAAGGTATTAGGTGTGTGTAAGCAAAATGTAATTACTTCTGAAGCCAAGCTCAAGCCAAGTTAAAGTTATATTCATATTGTTAATACCTTAAGTGCTGTGTATAATAAACTTAAAGTTTATTATACACAGCACTTAAGGTATGCAGCTGTATTTAGTAGAAAGCCATAGTAGTGTCATTGTTCTTTCAGCCAGAACATTGAATATTTCTATAGGAAAAGAAACAAAATAAAAAGCATATTAATATTTGATATTAAAATTATTAAATTGGTGTAAATTAAATAATTTGTGAGAAAAAACTAAAAAACGTTACGTTTCATGTAAGTCATAAAATGTGAAATTATATGTTATTGTTACATAAGTTACTTAGATTTTTTCAGAAGTAAAATTTCGTTAGTGCTCCCATTTTAAAATTAATAAATAGTTAAAAAGCGTAATATAATAATATCAGTAATTGAAGACAGCTATGAACGGCTATGATTAATTGTCTTTGATGAGTTATCGCCAGTTCAGTAGTACAAAATCTAATAGATTTGAAAATTCTGTAAGGTCATTACTAGTTTTAATTTTAATACCTATCATCTAATTAGTTTTGTAATAGCTTTTAATATTCAATTAGCGACTCGGATATTTTTTTAATTAGCAACACTGATGAGTACTCCATCAAGCCGAAGCCATCAACTTTCCAACGTTTACGACTGTTAGGATTGCAAAGTTTGTTAATTTATTTATATATAAATAGTCTTGGTAATTATCCTTATTTATATGTTATTCAAATTTATCACATCGTCTGTTATTATAACAATTGTAATTACTTAAATATTCAGTGAAACTCTTTAAATTTTTGCTATTCGACTATTTGTTTACCACGCCCTAAAACGGTAGAAGTTGGGAGTGCTAGTATTTAGGCTCAGATAATTACAATTTAAGACCGCGAGACTGAATTGTTTGATGGGTTTTCATAGGAATTATCGTACGCACTTGACTTCTCTTTTTTTCTGCAGGTATAAGTCGAAAATGTCGGCATATGAACCTCACGCTTACTTTACAGGGAATGGAACTTATAAAGCCATAAATCCTATAATATCCAAAGTGGGGGACTTTACGCCATTCTACATTACCATAGCGATCTGCTCCGTTATTCTGGGTTGCATTATTATTCTGAATATAATTTGTTGCTGTTCCCGGTATTCAGATTACTGGCTGGATAGACATACAGGTCAGTTTAATATGCCGCATAGACAATTTTATACTGTCACACAAAGATTTTTATTATATTCTATAAGCTTATAATGAAGCTTACTTTCACTGGTTATTACATGTTATGTCAAATATGATACCTATGTAACATTGGTCACTTCTAACCCTTTCAGTCAATTACTTAAAGGTTTTAACAGAAACCAAAAATTATTTTCTATATTTTATGTAAAATCACCATTTTTAGTGTAATGTCTTAATATTTTTTTTTTATTATAGTTAAGATGAGTATATAAAATAATATTTGTTTGTTCATGCAGGTAATAGGTGGATAGTATCTATATGGTCCGCTACACCACACAAGCAACCACCATTGGATTTCACCGAGTTGGAGAGCCAGTACACTTCAGTGCCTTACACGCACCCGTACCACAGTGAAGAATACCACGAAGTTCACAGACACCAAGACGTGCCACCGTCAGTGTCTCAACAACCCCTCACATCTTCACAAGAGTATTTAGAATTGCATAAGAGGGAAAGTGATATTTAAAATGGCCTTCTTAATGATGTATCCTGCCATAGCCATCCTATCTCTGTTTGTTTTAATGGTCATTATATTGATACTCAGGTTTGGCGCACGTTGGTGCAAACTGCGTCATGTCACTTTTGCAGATCAGGAATATTGGAACGAAGAAGAAGCTTATGAACAAAAAGTTTCTTTTGCTTAGTGATCTGCAGCAATTCTTTGACCATTCCGTCCATTTATGGTCTGATTTTATTTTTATATGTAGACTAAATTAATTTTAAGAACAATGAGAAAATGTTTGTTTAGATTAAATCACTGTTTTAACAACTTAGGACTTAGTTATATAACAAAGTAGTTTGTGTTGAACTCATATTAGAGGGTCCTGTACCACCAAACTAAATATTTATATGTTTAGTTATTTTAGCAGCTATAGAATAGTACTTATATCATAAAAAAATAATGTTTCATTATGATACAATTTATACAACTGAAAAAGGCTAAAAATGTTGCTATTGGTTTCTTGTATGAAGACCATCTTTATTTATAGCTTATATTTATCTATAGTATTTATCATCAAATCAAGATGCAATGGTAGAAAATATTTTCTGTTTTGAAAATCACATGTTTTTAGTAACTATGTATGATTTAGTTATCTATTATATTTTTTATACACAATTGTATTTTTACTTACCTTTTACTGATTTTAGGCTTACAATTTTTCAATACATATTTTCTTATTTCATAATAGTGGGTAATGTTGCCAAATCTGTATTTTTTTTCAATCATGACACAAATTATTGTATACAGTGATTAATGTTTTTAACTTTTGCACAATTATGAGCATTTATATTGTAGATTTAAGTCTAATTTAAATAAGATTTTTTTCATTCTAATTAAATAATAACCATACAATAAATTGTTTTATTCAACTTGACATATTAAAAATTAAATAAACTTTGCTCTATATGCAATGATTTTTACATTACTAAAGTGAGGAAGATGCCCCCTTTGTTGTTTTCATCAAGAGCCCTGATATTTATCAAGCCAGACTATTTGATCTTTATAAATATATATCTTTAATCTGTACACATACTGCTCATTATTTACTCATGGAAATTCGAATATAATATGTCAATTTTATAAAAAACACGTTCTGGTATAGGTGGTATATAATCAGAAAGAAAGATATGGCTTACAGCAGTGGGATATTATAGCCTCCTAACTGTATTCTTAAACCTCTACTTATTTGCCACAGTAATCTCTGAACCATCTCTACGAAATGAGGAAAAATTATATCATTTCCTGAAAAAGAATCGCGATGAGTCAGAGGATAATCAATTAAGCCATCTTGGCACGTTGAGGTTTAGACTAGACTGGCTGTACTGTAACTCCTACATTAAATAATTACAACTGTTAAAACAGGTTATTTCTATATTTTTAGAATTCTGATTCGTTTTCAGTGTATTTAACCGACTTCAAAAAGGAAGTGGATCTCGTTCTATGTTCGTTTCACTTTATATTTTCCCTAAAAAAGGGTTAGAATTAAATAAAACGAATGGTTATAAAAACACTTGTTTTATTTATTAATATTAAATTAAATTATCCACTTCATAAACACTTCATAAAACTTACGCAATGGGATAATTAAATAATGTTATGTACATAAAATTACTCATATTTGGAATAAACGATCGAATTCCTCTGATCTTGTGATATGATGGTGCCTTTATTCACACATTTAAGTTATTGCAGTTAAGTAAACAATACTTGTACTTTTTTGGTATTGCTCGTCAAATTTTATCAAACCAATAGTTTGATTCTTGTACATTTTTATGACGTTAATAAAATTTGAACTTGGCGCCTTAAATCTACATCTAAAATATTTACTTTTTAATCATTAATAATAATATATTATAACATACAAGTAAAGAACGACTATAGAAGTTGTCGAACTACTAAAGTAAAAATTACAAATAGGAAAAGGTCACATTGAATGCATTTCTATCACATAATCTAGCTGACATCTAATGGGATTTTTAAACTTCCAATCTAACACCAATAAATAAATGTAATTTCATAGATTTTGTCTGTTTAAGGCCATACGTGTTTGGTGTTGCATTTTCCTATTTATGTATACAAAATATTTAGTGACATCGGAACTAAACACTTACCTAATTTAATGGTGTTGCTTCAAACATTGAGTGATGTCCAATTAAATATATTGTGTTCATGTTATGTATTACTCGTCATGGGCGTATATAAGGAGGTTCCGGCCCACTTAAATAACAATAACTATACTATACAATACTAAGGGTAGTATAAATGAGTTCGACCCACTTCCCTCAGTATAAACGAAAAACATTATTGCTTTTTTTATCTACCAATTTTGGCATGTGTATAATAGCACAAGATGAGAAAAAAAATTAAGCCACTAACCGACATTTTATTTTAATTCACCGATCGTCGTCGTTGGATTCCCCCGTTAACAAATCTATAGCTACGCCCATGACTATCATACATACTTTTATATATATTAACATTAGCCAAATAACAAGTATCAATCTACGCATTAAATATTGCTTGCAAAAATTCTGCATTATCCTTTATAATAAAATTTACAAAAATAGGTGTAACAGGCCCATTACAAATAAGGTATACTAGAGCCATACTCCTACAAGGTACACAACCAAATATTTTCAACATCAAAATAATTAAACATGTTTTTTAGAAATATAAGATAAGATTATTGCATGTATAGTTTACATAAGGCATTTCTCTCACAATTCAAATGATAATTATTAAATATTCCTTATAAAGAACGCTTAAAATACACAAAGATAAAATAGTCCACTAGTTACTGTATACAATTTCTTGAAATTACAAAAATCAAGTACTTTGCACAGTGACACTTCGAATTAAGTATAAAACTTAAATATTATAAGTTACGCATTTAATATTAAATATTTTAAATGTACACGTATACGGGTCACTTGCAATGGTCACTGGTTGGGCGGATTCTCTTTCTTTTGCTACAGAGAAATATCCTTGCGAATATGGAAAAGCGCATATTCATACATTATCAGTCGCAAGTAGGCATACGAACTCCACCTGCCTGAACAACGAACAACACAAGCATTTTGTGTATCAAACAATTGAACAAGCTAGTTTAAGTCGTAAAAATTGACCATAACATTGATAGATAAGTTCATATTAAACCCATGGCAAGCGGTACGTATACGAGTAGTTTTTTTAATACACTGACAGCACTACTGTAAACTAAACGCGTCATAATAAGTAAAGCGGTGCGTTTTCCTAGTCATTACCAAAAGTAATAACTAAACCTTATTTTAATATATCAACGAAACTAAAATATTTATTCTATTCGTTACCTATACATTCCTTAACTAAAACTACACAATCACTAGTCAATGTTTGTGCTACACCATGTATCACTTTCCAAATTGCTATCTTCACTATATTCTATCGATCGCGTAATTAAGTGAGAATTTGTCGGTACTGATTTCTTCGTAATATAATTAACATCGCACTGCACTTACCCTCAACATTCATACAAATTTTGAATTTACTTTATATAATTTAAATAGCACGCTATTACACATAATGTGACATATAATATTGATTACCGTATAATTTGTTAAAGCTTGTAAACACATTCTGATTGGTTTGTCTGTGTGTGTGATGTGTTGTGGGATAGTGTTATTTTTAAGATAAAATTTTTACGATGTCGAAAAAACATTTTTTAACCGACTTCTTTACTAACTGTATTAGCTCATATTGTTATTTATGACGTTTCTAGTGTTCATCTATTTCTATGTAATGTTAGTCTTACATTCAAACGTGTAAATATTTATTCTACAAGTGTCTGGTTGTTCATCTAATACAGACGTGATCTTATACATATGCTTGTATAAATTGATATATTATAGAGATCATCTATAAAATATGTATTGGAAAATGTCCATGTGTACTTATAGTTTTGTTTTTACCAAATTAAACCGAAAATTTAGCCAAGAGATTTAAATTTTATATCCATACATTTTATTTATGATCCCTAAAAATTACTTACAAGTGCAAGATATATTTTTAAACTTCAACAATTACATATAAGCAAAAATATACCTAACATACATTACAATATTACATATAATAAATTATCAATAGTAAAAATAGCTGCATACATTATCAAAAAATATAAAAATCCAACATGAAAGCATCACAAACAATACATCTATCAAAACCTACACCAAAACTTAAAATAAATCTAACAATAATGATACATTGACCATACAGCTTATGCAATTAACCTACTTCTACAATTCAAAATACAATATAGCATAAAGTAATGACAATATATGGTATATTATTATACTATCACCAAATATTTGAAAACAAGAAAATGTTACACTATGTCTTATTTGTATTGCTATACGATCTTGTTCAGGTAAAGGATTGGCCTTTAAAATTCAAAACTCTACGTTTTGACAACTTTGTTAGAAAATGACAGATTCTGTCAATAACATTTTTATATAGATTAAAATAGGTATATAAACAAAATGACGGCAATACAACATTCAGATTTATAATACGCCCACCAAATAAATTAATATAGCAAGGCATCAAATAAATAATGATAATGAGTGTACATTATCATATAAACGTCACATCAATATAAAAAAATCTCTTTAATCATAATTTTTTTAGGATAGTTTTACCTATTTGATCTTAAGATTGTGCTGAAAAATGAATTCTTTATGTACTAGGGCTAAAAAATAAAAAATAAAAAAAGCTTATAAAGAAGAAAAGAGTAGTTATTTTTTTCCAAAAATTGCAATTGATATAAACTATTTTATGTCACCTAGACTGAAACATACGGTCGTTTTAAACTACTATCATCGTGCAATAAATATTTATTTTTACATTTGTTTACTCATTGAGAACTATCGTCTTGTTTTTATAATTGATGTTTATTTTTAAACGACAGTGTTTAAAAACGAACGAGATTTTAGGTATTCAGTTGTAATCCTTACAATAAATCTTTTATGTAAACCTTATGCATTATATTGCATTAAATTATTGAAAATTACAAAAAAAAAATGAAAATCCACTTATTTCATGCAGTGTCTGTAGTATTATTGTGCAACATAGTGGGAAATAAAGATTTTACTTTTTTGTTTATATTAAACAAGTTTTTTATTCATAAGGCTAAGGTCTATAGTTAGTTAAATATTATGAAAAAAGTATCTTTTTTATGTAATCAGCCTAATAAAATAATATAATTAGATATTAATCGTTTTTCCTTTCTGATATTTAAAATGTGCTGAAATTTTTACGAATTATTTATGTATAAAGACTCAAATTAAAAACAAATAAACTAACAAAAAGTTAAGAAGATATTAGTTACCCTCAAAATTTTCACCATTTTTTAAATTTTAATTTCAGACTGGTTTTTATCCGTTTACAATTTAATTCTGTTATTAAGCCCTTTCTCCGCGAATTGTTAATTTTATTGCCAAGTACATCGTGTTGGGAATTGTAGTTTAAAGACGTGTTCACTTATTTATTCATTCTATAGTTTGCTTGGCTACAAAGATTTATATTATTGTAAAAGTGGATGCGATCTAAACTATGCATTGCTTTGGTACAGTTAAAGCTTAGTGTTCAATATTAATTGTAAAAACCCATTTTTTATAAATCGGATTAGGTTCATAGAAAATATCACAAACCGTAATTTGTTATGAATATAAACTATATTATGTAGTAGTTTAAAAGTAGAAGTGTAGTTTGATACGAAAATAGTAAGAGTTGATTATTAATGGATTCAAATAGAAATCAATAATTATTTTTGTTAGCATTAAAACTTAAAGTAACTTAAAACAAAAGTTAAATTATTCAATTAACTATAAATAACTTAATAGGCAATAACGCAAACAAAAACGCAATGGAATAAATCTAAAATAATCTAATAACCTCCATTTGAATCCACAACCATGGCTTTTATTTGAACTCGGTAATGAATTTTAAAGGCGAATATACATAATTCACATATTACTGTTAAAAATCAGTCTCGATCAATAGCTGCTATTGAGACATAAATAAGAGAATATACAAAGTCACTTAAACTTATTCAATCAGTGCATGCGGCCTTTAACTTCACGGACGCTTAGTATGCTGATAATAAAATATACGTATTTGGTGACATAAAATGAAACAGCGAAATATGTTCACTGACAATATATAACACTCAATGTTTTAAGATATACGTAGACTAGTACTATAAATAATAAAAAGCAATCTGCTTTTCCTATGAAAATAAATTTAAAATACTCCTTTCATCTTTTACAAAATAGCCTTACCATCGAACTTATACTAACAATTGATTGATCGATCTTTAACAAACAGAAAATAGAAAGTGTCTAAAAAGTTTAAACGTTCCACGTAATTACTTCTTACATGATATTAGTATACATCCTCATATTCTTGACAGATACTTTCTTAGGTGATATATAAACGCCATAAACTTTGCATAATATGAATCTTGTCTTGTTACAGAACAATCGTCAACGTTCTCGATGAACGGTGAGAGGATTTGTTCAGTACACATGTACCGAATATGATCAAACCCTATCGCCGCCGCCGTACGCCATTCTAACCCCCAAACCGGCCATTGACGATTCGCTTTGTAAATAGATACAGTTCCATCTATATCGCTGATGTACACATCTTTAACGAGAATATACTATGGTTTTTTTATGTGTCTAAACCGTTACCATTAAACTACTGAATTGAACATCAATTGTACTACGTTTGCTAATATTACGAACTGTGCTCTTCACGTTTACGTTCACGGGATAACTTTTAAATGAGAAGTGTTACTCACCGGGAATGAATGAATCGACAAAAACTGTAACAATTTACATGTAAATCTAATAATATAAAATATTACACAAAAGGTATGAAATCTACGTGATTATCAAAACTCTTACGCAAATATACTACGTCATTTCATATATACAAATTGCAAATATCTTAACATCGAGAATTCCAGATTCGAACAAGTATGAAAATAGGTGCACAAATATTTATATATATCTTTGATACCCAATCTCTCGTCTTACCCTAAAGTACGGTGTACACGAATTTTATCCTTAATAACTAACAATATTAATTAAAAATCTACGAAGACTACTAGTCATCGGAGCCAGTAAAGAGAGGAGTAGGTAAGCTCGGTAAAAGCTCGCTACGTGTACACCTCTCTTTGACCGAAACATGACTGTCACCGATTCGTGCCATTTAAGATAGGATACTAACTTGTACAATTCATAGAATTCGAATGTTAATTCTTCAACCAAATTCTTGCCCTACACGAACAAATATTCTATAATTTAACAATTTAAAGGTACTGTACTTTCTTTAGGAAGGCATTTATATCAATTATATAGTTTATCCATAATTAAGTAACACTTTATTGCCAATTATAATCATTCTTAACTCCGCTATCGCACTCCGCGACCGTACCGCCAGTGTTGTCAACTATTTTAAAAAATCCCTCTAAAAAAAAATAACTAAAAAAACTTTAATTTTAGCTGAAAACAACCTTCGAATCAGTATTTGATGGTGAGAGAAAAAAAGGTCGCCCTGGCTTAATAATCCACCCCAAAAAACCTGTCATATTTCCGCAAATCGACGACGAAAAGGCGTTTTTTTAATTATAAATTTTAATAATTATAAATTTTATCGCCCTAAAAGTACCCGCTAAATTTTTTACGCCCAAAAAAACTCCCTAAATGAAAAAAAAAGCCTTAATTTAAGGATACCCTAATTTGACAACACTGTGCTGCGCACATGAATAGACTGGTATAACGTAGCGTAAAGATATAACGAGTCAGGAGGGAACGAAACTAAAGTTATAAAACAACTGTACGCACAAGCGTCCCGCTGTTATTTACGTCGACAAAAAACAAGATTTATATTTGCAAACCAATAAAACTTACAACAATACGCGATTTTATTCAATCACAGAAAATACATTTAAAAATAAAGAAAAGAAAGTGATTTTTTTGTTTCAATGCTCAATAATAATCAATAACGGAATCATAATCTTAACAAAAGTTAGAAACTACATATGTACTTGGTAACGAAAAAAAATATCACTACATCTTCCAAGTCCTTATAACATATTAGTTTAATAAATGCTCCTTTCTGATATTAGTGGAATATAATCTAAGAGGTAGGATAAGGGGATGACGGTCTCGCTAGGCGTCGCCGCGCGTGTCGGCCCTGCTCTAAAATAAACATACAGCCTTAATTTTTTTTATAATTAAGATGTAAGAACAATCTGTAATCAAGTCCAGTTAACATCAGAATCTTAACTGAGGTTAGCCACAGATGTGTTGCACCCACGTCTCGGATAAGTATGTCTCTCTTAACACATCCTTTTAACCAGAACACAATGGCGCATAACACTGCTGATTTTAGCCAGAAATAGGTGTGGCGGTGGTGCTTTCGGAGTTTAACCACAAAGAGTTCTACCACCTTCTACCATCTCGATTGTGAAAGTATCACCGTCACAGCTATTTCTAGCGTGAATCAGTTCATGTATTTAATTTGGAAGGGTTCGGATGCCGACTAACATAAATATGTGTCAATTTCAGTTATTAAGAATGGCAACGCACCTGTACTATACTTCGTGTAGATCAACTGTTCTATGAGGAGTTTGTTACAGAAGTCCGGCCCATACTTGACAACCATCAGATGGACAGCAAGTTTGTTTGTTACTTCAAATTTATAATCAACAAGCTGATCCCAGCGGTTATACCCGCGTTTAAAAAATGTAACTTGACATAGTTACATATAGCCGAAATTTTAGCCGTAATTATAACATTATAGCATTGTTTCAGAGAGGATTAATAACAACTGACATTAGCGGCTGTGACGATGTTGGCGTGCGCGTAGAGCCCACGCGGTTTCCTAGGTTTTAATTTTTATGTGCGGATCCCTAATCACATTTTCTAAAATAGAAGTAAGCCTAAGTTACGCACTATGACATCAGAAATCTAATGGTGAAAGTCCCGTCAAAATCGGTCCAGTGGTTTCAGAGATTACTCAGAACAAACAGACAGATTGACAAAAAATTTAGTAAATGATGTTTCGTTATCAGTATCGTATATACTTCCATATGCATTTGTTAAAAAGCTGTTTTCTTTTTTTGATATAACAAACAGAAACTTAAATTTTATTTATATTTATAGGGTATAGATAACAAGCATATAGTCCACCTGATGGTAAGTGGCAATTGTCGCCAAAGGACATCTGCAATCAACCCCAGATAAGATTAGAGTACTACCATCGACAATAGATTCGTTACTGCCTAAGGTCTAAGGTCTAAGGTGGAATGCCTCATATAAATCTGGTTTAGAGGACACCCTCTAAACTAGAACACAGTGAGTAATGCTACCATAAGACGGAAATACGTGTGACAGTAGTGCCTTTGGAGTGTCCTGAGTTTAACCACAAACAATTCTGATAATACAGATAATATAATTAATATAATACATTATAATATCATTTTTTTAAGCCAAATAGTGCAACCATCGAAAAACGTAATTGCAAAAAAAAACAACGTATAAAATAAATAATTATGCAATTGTCATTATCAGTGATAAATAGTATTTTATCACTGAACACACACGAGAACCGGTCATATATTTCAATTATAAAATAATTATGTTTACTTTCACCCATTGACAGCCATAACAATAATTCAATGATAAAGTTGATAAACACTGTGTTGACGATTAACATTTTAATATATGTATATTAACATACCAATATATCCAACATAATATCAATTGGATATATTATATATTGGGTATATTAAAATTAATTATAGAGACTTTGTTGACAAAGAAAAGAAAAAGTTAATACTTGAGTGATTATTGTTAACGATAATAATAGGAAAAAGGATGCATTTACTCTTTGACATGATAATTTATGATTATTAATATTATTTTAAAGATAGAACTCTTTGTGGTTCGACTCCGGAAGCANCCGCCACACCTATTTCTGCCTAATAACAGCAGTGTTATGCGCTGTTGTGTTCTGGTCTGTAGGGTGTAGTAAGGGATATCTCCCTTATCCGAGTATTATTTAATTAAGTATATTTACTTATCCGAGGCGACCCAATACTACCTACTTCTTAAGGGTATCCTTCTCAGGTCAGGACTCTGGTGGTCCATGGGCTGCAGTGGCCACTTGTCATCGAGTAAACTGATTGCTCGTTTGCTACTTCCATCTTCTATATATATATATATATATAAATGAATGTTTGTCTGTATGTCCTTTACAGAATCGTAAACTATGCATTTGATCATGTGATGATCTTAAGCAAAGTTGTTGTGCATGACCCCACGAAGAATTCTGAGTTGTTACGACAAATTTTCGACAGAAGCCGCCACTGCGAATTGAATATTTGTGCATTGTCTTTGCTTCAAATTTATTTTAGTTGTTGGCGTAGCAACGCGCGTATAAATAAAATACTAAGAAATAAATTATTTAAATGAATTATTTTTAGTATGGTTTACCATTACAACTTGATGTGGTCTGCAGTGCCAATGTTGGCGAGAGTTTTCTTTATTCGCAGTGCGGTTAGCCGGGCCGCTGGGTTTTGGTACCAGCATTCCTTCATCACTTTCGATATCGCTGAGAGTACCTATAAACAATATATAAATAGCCGCCTAAATCAAAAATTCTCAAAAATTTATTCACGTATCGCACATTTTTTGAATTGACTGTGTTGTAGCATTCCAAAAGGGAAGCCAAAGATTCATATAACAATTATTTAGTCTGATACGTAGAAAACATCGCAAAGCTTAGATCAGATTTGGTATATTTAGTAAATCACAAATCTACGATCGCCATGTAAAACCATTTCAACCCTCCCATTTCCTTTGGTCTTCCCCCTTATAGTCATCAGACTTACCTGAAAGAGCGTGTGTGACGACCCACGTGGTGGAGCGGTCACCATACCGGTCTGACCCAGTGGGTCCCGGGCTCGATCCCCGACCAGACAGACATCTGAATGATGAGTTTAGATTTCTGGTCTGGGACTGGGTGTTCGTGTCTTCGTCTTTGTGTGTCCATGTGGCACCCACGACACAGGAGAAAATCATAGTGCGTGGCTATGAGTGTAGAAATCGTTTAAGCGTTTACTTCAGAACTACTGCGACTTTATAGCAATCATAACAATAGACCCACATTTCCATAACAAAAAAAAACAAACACTACAAACGTAAATCGTTAATGGCATTGTTATTTGTAGATAGGCCACGGATGACACTACCGAACAAAAAGATGCTATCAACCCTTTCAGAAGAGCGAGTGAATAACGCATAAATTGTTATCGCTGTTATCAACTTGTTTACAATTCAAATGTAAATGTATTGTAATTTGTAATCTGATGATCTTTCGTGAGGTGAAGCTCGAAATATTTTGATCTTTGACTTCTGCTTTGCATATATAAAGAACACATTGAATTTAGGGCACAGGTTAATACGTGGAACGATCTGTTTATGATACGAACGACACGAGTATGGTATTGCATCAGAGTATCCAAATATAAAGATAGGTTAACAGGTGAAACTCGGTTTCTCAATCTAGGATCTGTGGTTTGAATTCAAGGTAATCTCCACTGATTCTAAAATAATGTATATTAAAAAATATTATCACTGCTTTATGATACAGTAAAAGTTAGTGAGGAACTCTACGCTTCTGAAAATTGTCTAAAAAATGTCGTTATCTATAAAAGCACTTTAAAATATGGAAAATATTTTCAATCAATTACTTTGAATTAAATATACTCGGTTTGATTAGATTTCAAGCATATAAGACATAAATTTCAAAATATTATAATAATTACATTATTACGTATGGTCAGTCCTCCAAACTATCTTTTGCAGATTTGCTGTTCAAAACCTTCGATTGCAGTTGGAAATGAAAACGACAGTATTCTCGTCTGAAGTAACTTGGTCAGAGTACTTTTTTCTGTTACATTAAAAAAGTACTCTGACTAAGAGACCACCACAATTCAATATCGATATTTGTATATCGATATAAACAATTTAATACGACCTCTTTAACTACGTTAACAACGATAAATCGTCTGGAAATACAACCTACAACGACAACAAGTTATCGCGTCGGAATGTTTTACGTCGGGAATTACGCGTTTCCTCACCTGTTACCTGTATGAGGTAGTCGGTACCGTACGTATTTATAGCATAATCTAATCGAGTATTTATGATTATTAGTCGTCTGCAAGTCGAGATAATAAAGATTTGATATAAACGATATCGTTCTTACTGTCCATTGCTAAACACTAGTAGGTTTTTAGAGTGAAAGGGGTTAGTTAGGCAACAGTTCACCCCGTTAGTCAAGCGATAACTTGTAGACATCGCACCGCTTTGAAAACTTTTTTTTTACGAACTATCAGTATGAGAGAATGTTCCTGTAGTCTCGGAACCGGAACAGACCTACGGAATCACCTGACGTCTACTAAGGGCGACTACTAAGTAGTTTCAAGGATTGCGGGGAGCAAAAGTTGGTAGAAATAGAAAAAAAATACTACATAACCAGGAGGAACATTTTGAAAGTTTCAATTCAACAGTGTTGGTTACATTCTGTGTTGTTCTAATATGTACATAACTAAATAATAATATAAGCCCGGTATTTGGAACTCTAAGCCTTCTAGATTCAACCCTTAGCTAATATAAAATATATAAAAGCGTCAATTATCAGAATGACTGGTTGTTGATAGGGTGACCCATTTAATATATGCAACCCAGCGCAAACATCCAGCACGGGTCCAATGATAAGCAAATGTTACCTATTATTTTTATTTGAATTTCTATCTAAAGATAAGACCCGATAAAGGCTTACTTATTCGAAATGAAGGAGATTGAAGTGAAGATTAGTGTATGCACACAACCTGCCGCATTTTTTCAATAAACAATCCAGTTTAATCAAGTAAATACATTTATTTAAATTGTTGTGACTTTCTACAGCTCGCCTAGCGTCAGTAGTATTTTTGAATCACTCTATCGAATTTTTCTTAACATTCAGTACATATACAAGCTTCGAAGTAGGAAAATATAGAACGGCCACACCCTAGACAGGCTTAGCTAGAGATCTATACTTGCCAAACTGTAAGTAATTATACCCAAAGATAACATTAGATAAAGCTGACCTGATATAGCTAACCTGGTTAAAATGCTATCTGTTGGAGAAATTTGGGCATAATATCTCGATGCACACCACGTGTTAAATATTTTTAGACTACTACTTATAATATTATGTTTCGCCGTGACCAAGATCCATGTAACTGGGTCGGAATATCGACCAAAAGATATTAAAAAACCGCATATCGTGAGTACCCGTAATACTTAAAAACGTGTCAAATGTCCTCAAGGACGGCGATCCTCAATTCGGCGACATTACTAATTTCACACACAGAGAGAACTAATGGGACCGAACTCAAATTTCGACAAATTGAGTTAGATACTCGCAAATACTCCTAATAATTTAGTGTATCGTCTAGCGAATTAAGTAACAATTCCGTGCTAGAAAAGGACAATAATAGATGTAACAGCGCTTAAATAACCGCGTGCTTTGCTAAACTTCCAAAAATACGTACACGAGTTTTGTTATTCCGACAACATGCAAATACGCATTAGATCCCTTTTATATGTATACTAGCTGAAGTACTCGTGCTTCGCTACGTGACATAAGATTAGGTTTTACTCGCTAACTGTTGGACGTACATGAGAAGTGATAAGGACCCTCTGGATAGAAAAAATTCAATGTTAACCTCGCATATGTTTGCATCAAAAATTTGCTATTTTTTAACGTTCTCCTTTTTTATTTAAAAAGGAAATATGAAAGTCTGTAACCAGAGGTAAATGACGTCACTAAGATAGTAGGTATCTTTAAGTAGCGAAAAATATGGAAATCAAAAAGTCGCCTATAGACTGACCAGTTAAATACGCTACATCCATGCAAATTTCATGTCAAACCGGACCAGTGGACACACCATTTCATTTTTATATGTGGTTATAGATATACATAGAAATGTCGTTAATATGTTGAAAATATGTCCTCATTGGTGGTATCAAGGTCTATTTTCAAACAGAATTCCCTATATCAAGTGTTCCCAAAGTGCGCCGCAGCACCCTGGTGCGCCGTGAGTCACATTAATTTGTCTGAGAAATTATTCTACTTATTGAATTTTTGTTTTTCTTAATTTATGTTGTTTTTCGTTTCATTTTTAAACTGTCATAAATATAGCAAAAAACCAACCTTCGTTATGGGGTGGTTTTAATTTTTGTGCCTATCTGCTATAACTGTATTTTAGTTATTTATTTGCTGCTACCCCAGCGCCGTGACAAAATACTAAACTTCTAAGTGCGCCGGCGACTGTAAAAGATTGGAAAGCCCTGCCCTATATGAATATATCACACGGTGGTAAGTAAAAGTACAGAAGTAGTGCCACTCACGTGATCTGAATGCCATCTGTTGGGTACATTGGGGCGTCGTTTTTCAACGCATACCACCCGTCGCATATCCTCCAAAGCGGGATCAGGCGGTACACAGTCGTAGTACGGTGGTTGGTACTCATCAGGCATGACTCCACAGCGACGGGCCATCTCCCATAACACCAGCCCGAAGGAGTAAACGTCCGAACGCTTGTATGGATCGAATTGACGTGCGTCCATACTCTCGTCCAACACCTAGACAGATAATGGAATATTTAGCAAGGTTTTTTAAAGTTGTGCCTTTAGTATTTCCTCAAAAACAATAATTGTTTACGTATTCGCTGCAACTGCAGGGTACATTGCTCGTTTACCTTTTAGGCCATACCTTGCAATGTAACGCGACTTAATAATGTGCGAAAATTTAAACAATGAATGTTTAGTGGAAACTTAATAAACTCATACTAAGGGCCTGTACCTAATGATGAGACAGACGGTGTAACTGATGGAATGTATTCATATACGAAAAATAGACATTTGCAACACCAGAAGAGTCGCCAAAGCTATGCTGGCTATGCATTTAGCAAGGTGGATCCAGTACAGTTTGACCTGGGAGGTACCACCAGGTCAGGTCTATTTCTAAAGTGAACAGTTCATGAGTTTTTAAATAAATGCAAGGCGACCATGTTAGTGCTAAAGAGTGGCAACGCATCTGAGATGAGTTTCAGACAGAACCCATGCTCGGTATGAAATTGCTTACAGATGACCATGGGCAGCAGTAACCTCTTACCATTAGGTGGACTGCATGCTCGTTTGCTGCTGAAAACTTATGTAATAAAATATATATATTCGTTTAATTTGCTATATGATACCAAGCACCGATAGTTTGTCGTGGTATATGCAATACAATACAAGCCAAAGACCATGGAAGGATGTTTGTATCACAAATTTACCAGTTACCGCGGCGGTACCAGCGACCCCAAGTAATCTACCGTGAAAATCTCACCAAAACTAATTTTGACTCTACTGAAAAATTCACCCATACATAGCAGACATTAATTTAAAAAACAGGTATTGATAAGAACGGATTATTTTAACATTATTAATTTTATCTATAGGTGTATCTGTATATTCTATGCAAGTATTCTTTAAAACGAATCGTTTTTCAAATAGTCATTAACTAAAACACAATATAAAATATCCCATACAATATCGCCTTTACTTTTCCACTTCTGGTCTTCCCTACGGATAAAAATCTCGGTAATGAAATTGCTACTCACAGGCTATATCCATAGAAATACTTCAATATAATATCTAACATATTTTACTATACTAACATAAAATTAATGTTACTTATGGTTTAGTTCAGATTTTTATAATGCAATAAAATAACAAGTCATTCTGGAATTATGAATTGAAGACGTAAACAGTGGTAAGGACGTTGGCATTTAGGTATCGAAAATTCGTGAACACATTATTAATTACTCATACTTATAAATGGAACATTACAACCGACTTTAATGCTTGCTCGTCAATAGGTATGGTTTCAATTAAGTGACTTAAGTATTATTGCAAAATAACGAATCATTAGTAATATATTTATATTTATAATGAACGTTGTTGAAATAAATCATATAATTGAATGTTTAATGAAAGCTAAAATAACTTCACAATTGAGCAAATATTCTTTGCGAAAAAGAAACTTAATGAAATAGAAAGCAGCTAACGAATATAAAGAGAAAATATGAGAATACAAATGAGTGAAACAGAATAAATGTCTTATAGCAAATAGTTAGATAATTAAATAACAGAAACAGGAACAAGGTAATACGGATAAAAGATACAGAGGTAAACATTCAGATGAAAAATACGGGAAACGCAAGCGTACCTCTGGAGCCATGTAGCGTTTAGTGCCAACACGGTTAGTGGAGGGCACGTCGACTGAATCGCTGGACACGTTATGGCGGACGGCCAGGCCGAGGTCCCCGATCACACATGTCAGGTTACTCTTCACCAGGATATTCTTGGACTTCAAGTCGCGGTGAGCTATCGCCGGCTTGCCTGCAACCGAACAAACGTCCAACTACACCAACCTGACGTTATATGCCACCGCGTTACCCATTAGCATTTATATATTCACACGCACACATGCGCACGTGGGTCCCAATCTGACCGTGAACTAGCGTTTTTAACGA
Organism: Cecropterus lyciades; assembly: GCA_002930495.1. NCBI lineage: Eukaryota > Metazoa > Arthropoda > Insecta > Lepidoptera > Hesperiidae > Cecropterus > Cecropterus lyciades. The sequence continues at coordinate 215,127 of MOOZ01000943.1, read as the reverse complement.
AAAACGCACAAAAAAACCTCCGTAGATACATGCAAATCGCACTGGACGCATTTGAATGTCTGCGATTTTAAACAAAGTTGCATGTAAAGTGGTCCGTGTTACAGAGTCGAGAGGGTTATATTTTTTCAACATTTCATTAACATGCAGTATTTCTTTCATTTTTCACAAACGATCGTGACATTGAATATTACATTGTCTTTGAAATAAATAAAACCTATGACATTAACTTTGAATACAAACATTTTATGTATAACGTGGATTGGATAGTTACAGAAATTTGAAGGTCCCACTACAGGGAACCGGGGAAAACCTCTCAGAATGAGAATTTAAGGCTATGATCCACCGCGCTAGTCAAATGCGAATTGTTAGACTTCGCACACCTTCGAGAACTCTCTTAGAGAACTCTCAGGTGTGTAGTTTCATTACAATGTTTACCTTCATTATAGAGCAGCAAAAATATTTTCAAAGTTTTTGAAAGTTTGACTATCAACAATTCGCATCAAACTTAGGTAAAACCCTTACCTTTGGTGCCAACGATATCCATGTGCAAATGTGCCAAACCAGTGGCTATCGAGAGTGCCATCTTTACAAGAGTGTTGGAGTCTATAGTGCGCGCGGTGAGGAAATCGAACAGGGATCCGTTCTCGTGGTAATCAGTTATCAGCCACAGCTGCGTCCACGTACCATTGTCTGTAGCAATTACGTTATGGTTAAACCGTTATCATTTCAAATTGAAAATATTTCAGAATTCACAACAAATTTGTAAACCTTTTACAGTTTTATTTATAAAACTCTCTCCGTAAGAAAGTATTTCTTTTTAAATTTTGTTGGAGTAGCAAACGAGGGTGAATAGCATAGCCACTTATGTACAACAGTAATCAACACCAGATAGGAGCCCAATTCCCCTACTTAAGCTCAGTCACAGAATACTTACTAGCCCTGACAATTGGACCGTTAAGTCAAAATGTACCAACTGCATAAAATTCATTTCAATAAAATTGTGTTTACAGCTAGATTTCTTACCAATTTATGCCTTTGCTAAAGAGCTTGGGTACACAAACATGTAGAAATTAAATTCATTTTTATTTTTTGATTGGTGTCAATGACTCATATATGACAATATGTGGGTTGGTACATTTAGGCATTGGGTCCAATTAACTTGAACGGCCTCACCGTTTCCCTTCTGTACTACATTCTTCAAACCAACAGCCTTGTAGCGTTACCCTCTTGTTGTATGACAGAAATAGGTGAAGCGGTAGTGCCACCGAAGTTGAATTACGAAGGATTTTACGAGTTACATATATTATTTTTCACCATTAAAGCAAATTTAGAATAAAATGCCTAAGGACATGGGTCCTTAGGCATTTTATTATGGAATAAAGATTATGGAATCTTGAAAGACTGAGACGCGTAACTAAGGATAGATCATCCACAGACATCGCGTAAAACCGTAATTCATCATAACGCTATCACAAATTCAGCAAATACTTACGACTCTATGTAGAAATGTTTACTTGACTATTAGGTACTACATAGTTTGTGAATGAGTTATGTGTACTCCATACAGACAGCTGCAGAAAATATAAATTATAAGTAATAAAGATGATGTTAAATTTAAGAGCCGCTAAATATTGCAATACTTGTCAACGATGAGCTATGTGTCACCAAGCAGATCGATCATAATCTATGCCGACAGGGATTTTTTTAAATAATTAAATCTTACATCAAATTTACTCAATTCGCAGATTAGTGAGGGAATTCCCTCAATACATAAAGTACATTCTCAATATCAGCTTTAAATAATTACAATCTTACTTAGTTACAGTATCGAACAGACCTTTATTATCAGCGGCGATGAAGCCCAAAATATTTTCATGGCGCAACATGACCGTTTGATATATCTCAGCTTCACGGAACCAGGAGCATTCTTCCCTGGAGGAGAATATCTTCACAGCAACATTCTCCCCTCGCCAGCGACCACGCCATACCTCCCCGAAGCGACCCTTGCCAATTATGTCCATGAGCTGAATCTGCCTCGCGATAGACCGCTGCACTAACAGCGGAAGACCTGTACGGCACAAATTAATTTATTAAATCTTAACAAGTTGCTCAAGACACGCTAATAGATACGAGTGTCTCGGCAAGCAGGAAATATACTTCCTTATTACTACATTCTATAAGCAATGAGCTGCCAACGGTCTAGCGCGGTGTTTAAATATATCTTGATATATATGATATATGAATCTAGAAGAATAGGAGAAAAATTTATATACTATGACACTCGCACTCTTCACGAAGTCAATACATGCAATATCGACTCGTCTAGTACTTATAACCGCAATATTCACATTGTGCTGTGATAATTATATATTTAGTAGATGCACAAGTCTTTTAAAAATTACAATATAAGTACGTATTAAAGGGATATATTTAATATAGCGTTAGTATTTGTTTTTACTCTTAATATGATATTATTTTTGATGGTGGTAGAACTCTTTGTGGTTCGACTCCGGAAGCACCACCGCCACAACCATTTTTGCCTAATAATAGCAGTGTTATGCGCTGTTGCGTTCTGGTCTGAAGGGTGTGGTAAGGGAGACATACTTGTCCGAGGCATTCCATCTTAGTCCTCAGGGGTAGCAACACATCTGTGGCTAACCTTAGATGAGACTTTGATCTTACCTAGGGTTGTAACAGACTGTTTAAAGCATTAAATCCATCTTTGAACACGAAATTGTTTTGAAAGGTACATAAAGAATAAATAAATAAATTGGCACTATACTAAATTGGATTTAGTGTTAATGTAATTGAAGGGCCAGACACTATCTCTTATTTCGTGATCCTACAATACAATTAAATAAGAACACTACGATACGTCGCAACTAGTGAAGATATTTTTTTTTAATTATAATAGTGTAAGGGTAAACATTACTGTTAGACTCAAATATCCTTCAGGCGTTTTGAAATTGAAGTATCAACTATTTTACTTTGGTAATAATTAATTAATCTCACCGGAGCCGGAGCCAGACGTGGTCAACTCGATCATGTCCCGTATGGTGGTGGTGAGCATGGGGTTCCTGGTCTCGCAGACGGACTCCTCGTTGGGGAAGAGCGGGCGCTCGCGCTTCGGCATCTTGCGGACTCGCTTCGCCCACCAAAAGCTTATCGCCGCACACACCCCTAGCACCATCAACCCCATTATCCATGGCACCACTTGCCACGCCGTGGCTGGCGGATTCGTGTCTTAAGTCCAAAATTATTTTATTAACACGTGATCCCATTTGATTTTGATACAAAACACTAAATTAACACATCGTTATACACATATTTATTGCAAATCAAACATAAATATATATTACA
>MOOZ01000943.1:198886-211544 GCA_002930495.1 Cecropterus lyciades | reverse complement strand
AAAATACTAAATAAACACATCGTTATACACATATTTATTGCAAATCAAACATAAATATATATTACACGCCAGGTAAATACTATAAATAAATACAAAACATTTTCTACTTTGCGTTAACTGCTGAACGGTTACGAAATGTTAGAATATTAAATGTGTGGTTGTCTGTATACATTTTATAAGATACATTATAATTGTAAACTTATTAAGCTCTTTTCGATTTAAATTTTGTCACAATGACGTCAACGGCATAGCTGACACGGAAGGTCGTATAAACATTGCGACATGTAAATACGGGCAGGATACAGCGAATAAATAAGCATTTTGCATACAAATATTGCTTCGAGACAAGCACAACACATAAGAGAAGGTAAAGGTTACAAATTTGAATTCCCTACTCTACATTTTGTACCTATGCGCTTTACTAAAAATAAACATTCAAGCGCGAAAAGAAAAATAACAAAAAAGGGTACACAATTAATAGTAATATTTCGCCAAATTGTGTTTAATTAAAATAATTATAAAATAATAATTATTTTAAGTAGAAAGTAACATCGGTATTATAATATGTCATATAATAAGTCAGTCCACACTTTTAAAATTTTAACATTTGAACCATTTCACTTTTAACACTTACCAAACATCTATCTATCTATATTTACTTATGCAATAATCGGATGTAACTTAAAACTTGTATTGCATTTTATACGAGAAAAACATAAAAGGCGATTAACACATACCAAACATTTATTTGTTACTACTTCGCACCAAACAAAAATATCCTTTCACGTAGGCTATATTTAAATTAACTGATTAAAATGTATGAATTAATTGTGCCATTGTGATTTTTAAATACTGCGTAGTATAAGGCTATTTTACATACACATACACAAATGCAAAAACATGCACAAAACAAAATGACCGCGTAAAAATGTGAATAAAATTACTTGATTGACCAAAATACCCGGTTTGTATGTAGATGAGTTTTTCATACATGTACAATATATTTATCGAAGATGGGCCATTCGTGTTAAAAATTTTACCCACCACAAATAAATATTCTTTTGCATTCTATCAACAGGACGCGAAACCTTATCTTAAGGGCGGTAACAAGCAATCGTCAGATCTTTAAGCGTTATATTCCCAGTTAATTCCAGATCCCGTGATTATAATGTTTATTAAATCAAATACAAATGGAAATATTTTTATTTACTATATAAATATTAGTGTAAAAAGAAAAGGCATGCTTATAGAAAAAACCGGCTTATGATCACTTACGTTATTAACGGTCCCCTCGTCCAAATAAAATTTGAACATTCCTTAAAACGTATAAAATGATTTAAGAAACCATCCGTTTCATGATGCTGACATTCCCTTCTCAGCAACGCTCACTATAATAATTTAATGTAAACTTACTGCAATTAACGAAAAAAAAAATTTAATAGGTATTTGGTACCAGAATTCCTAATAATCCAATCGCCGCCCTTGCAAGAGATGACAAACACGTCGGTCGTTATTGATACTAAGCGCAGTGTCAAATAATCGCCTCTTCCCTCGCAATTATTTAATTATACAATTAATTAAACGGTGATGAATGTTAAACGTAGATAAAATCAGAGACAGGGAATATCCTGACTTTAAATATCTCATTCCCATGCATTTCATATTTTAACTGATACGAGTATGTTAACCGTGTCATAATGAAACATGATACATAATGTTCTTTGAGTCACTTTGATTATGGAGGACGACATTATGCTTGACGAGGACATTACAATACAAAGCTGCCCAGATAGACGCCCTGACGATACATTCCACATTACTTATTTATTTGTACCTGGAATGATGCCTCGATTACAGAAGTCCGCGTCCGAGCAGCAATTTATACGGTGGTACTTTTCGCGCTTGCGACACCATATAGGCATATCTCCAGGAGGAAATATTGACGCCTTGTCCCAACATCTATACCTTCAAACGATTTACAAACGATTACGTACATTTATAAACAAATAATCTATATCGCGATAAACGGTGATCAAGGCCGGTCTAGAGAAAAGAAAGCTTAGTAATATTAGAACAAAAAATAAAACAAGAAAATAAAATCAATTAGCCATGCATTCTCGCACTAAGTACCAAAGCTCTAACTGAGCCGTCGCCAGTCCAGGTATTATTGGGTGTCCAGTGGCAGCAAGCTAGAGTGCACTAGTTAGGAGCACATCGATGGCACTACTCGTCGACTCTCCTACCTGTCGGCTTCGTGTGTATCTCCAGATGCAGCTCTCGATTGCACATGTCATGTGACTTACAACATCCTATCATCACCGACTCATTCCTAGTTCTTGTTGTGGAGCACTTGAAGGGGTGCTCGATGGGTATCAGTGATTGGAGCTCGATACAGCTGCGCCGCAAGTGGAACCACCATACATATGTTTAGTATGTTAAGCAAAACCAATGCACACTCGGAAAATAGTGTTTGTTAAGTTTACGGCACATCATTCAAACCATACTAATTATACGACCGGCGGGTCGAACTTATTTGTCTCGCTTAGTAGGTACATATTCAAATCACTAATCAGAAGCGATATTGTTAGAGGATTGGCATCTCAACACAAAACTTATACGTAATAAATGGCAAGACAATTATGATTCTATATTACATCAAACAAACTCAAAATTTGCATCATCAGAGAAGATATCACACGCCCACAAGTGTGTAGAACTTCTTACCCTTGGTCGAGGATTGATTGTTATTTGCTCGGTAAATCTCATCAGAATTGCAGAAATCTTTTGAACAGCAATAATTTCTTGGATCTCTGCATTTTATTGGATACTCGGGAGGGAATTCGGTCTTTTGCAAACAGCTTAAGGCCACCTCGCTATACAAGTCAATAATTTGACAAAAATTGGTTAAAAATCTGTACCAACAAAATTATTATTGGTAGTATTGTGTTGAAAGTTTGCCAATTATAGTTTTTTATTATACTGCACTATTTAATTTAATTATTGCATTAAGGAAGACACATATATAACTTATATTAAAATATGTACCTCTGACAGTCCCAACAATATTATTCATCTGCACTGTGCTTTATACAAACTGTGAAAACCACTACATCCATTCAGACAATAAAACCAAAGCAAAGTATACGTCATTAATTGTAATAATGTGTATCCATGTTAAATATGTATGATTTCAGCTTGTTTGTAGAAGGTACAGCCAGGCATGTTTTCTATGCCTATAAATTTGAAAATGTACAGCATATTTTCCACTAAAATTTTGCAACAACGCTAGATATGAGGAATTCATACTCACTGGTACGTATACTTTGGTATGTTATTGTCTATTACTGTAGAGGCGAAGCAGAACCCATCTGTCTCACATGTGGCATTGGGGCAACTTGGGCTCACACTATTACAATAACATTTTAAACCTGAAATTAAAAACAAAGCTAACTTATTTACATAGTTATGCTATGAATAAATCTAGACCAGATGCTCCCAGACTTTTTTCTCATAGACCATTTACAAAATTTTGCTCAGTACATTTCTACCATATTCCCGAAACACGACTTGTCTAGTATTGGTACGGGTATCTTTACGAATTTATGATAAAAAAAAGGTTGCCAAATCTGAATAGTCTTTGACTTCAGTGTCTCTATAATTTAGAGACCAAAGAAAAAAAAAGCTGTGTTTTTGGCAATCAAGCTAACAGTTCAGTTCTGCATTATTGAAGGCAGTTTAATTTTTATGGATGCATACAAATTGTGCACCACCAATTTATTGGCATGCCAACGTAACCCATGCCGAGTCTTTGAGACTCACTGATCTACATATATATTATCACAAATTCGATTAGATTGCTTATTCATCTTTTAATCAATTAAAGATAGGAACTTATACCTGTACATTAAAAATCAAACAATTTTTTGATACTGGATGGTAAGTGCATACTTTTTCTACAGACAACATACAAACATTCAATGTTAGTAGATATAATAACCAAAAATATTAAAATTGGATAGTTTTATAATCTATATAGTGATTAAAGTTCTACCAATTAATTGGTATCACTACTACATCCTTTCCTGCCTTATAATAGCAGTGTTTTTTATGGCTATATTGTACTTTCAGCGGTGTGGTAAGGGTGGCATCCTTGTCTCAGACATTCTAATTTAGCCTTCAGGGATTATATTATATTATATTATATTTATATCTATTGTCTATTGGACATATCTATTGTCATCCTATGGTAGGATTCTAATTGTATTTGATGGTGATCTCAGATGTCCATAGGCAGCAATAGCCCAGGTGGAATACATACTCATTTGCTACTTCTGTAATAGGAAAAAACCAAACCATTGTTGGTAACTTTTAATAATATTATCCCAACATAACTAATATAAATATTAAAATATCATAGAACTACTAAATTACTTCTATGAAAATGCTATGTGTAATGTATTTAAACAAAGAAGTTAACAAATACATACTGTTTGCTTTCCATTTCTATTCATCAATTTTAGCGACTGCCTACCAAATTCGAACGAGAATGTAAAGGTAACATACATTATATGCATGAGTTAAATTGAGAGATAGAATTAAATGTATGTGTTTTATCTTGCACAATGAGACCAAAGCAATGAAACAATAATCTATGCTAGATTGTTATAGTTTATTTATCAAGTGATAACAGATATATATATGGGTATTAATTAAACACTAAAGAATTTAAATACCAATTATTTTAATGTTTTTGTATTTCTGATCTACTACTAATATTTGAGGTAAGAAATAATTTTGTCAATGTATGTTATGAAGGGCTTCTTAGTTCATGCAGGGGCTAATAGATAAGCAAAGTACAGATAGGTATGTGACAGTTATAACTAGAATGTATTGTTTGTGGCAAATGATTTAATAGTCAACGTAGGTGCGTATTTTGAATGCCTTGTAAGAATCTAGTGATTACTGGAATCGAAAAGGCAAACTGTATTTATGCATAATCAAATACTTATATTTCGTAAACTTACCTTCGACAGGGTCCAGCTTTCTATACACAGTAATTACGACGATTATACACCATATCTTCCAGTGAAAATTGTCCATTATGACATTCTTAGATCGAAACATCTCAATTTATTGTTCCGCCACAAGCAAATAGTTGCTATTGACACCAGTGCGACACGGCCATTGAGGTATTCTAAAAGGAAGACGGGACATTTTCGCAAGCATTAATATTTAACTCGTCGAGCGTAGAGATTAGATCACTCCTATATATGAAGATATACAGTCTATCAACCACATAGAAAAGAAAAATAATGTATTATTGCAAAATATATCACTTCGGTTGATAAATACTGTGTAACTTCGCGTGAGAGATTTGTCACAGATTAAAATAGGGACTGTCAAGTCAATATGTCATGTCAAATCCAGTGTGGTCCTTTTTAGAAACAATTGAATTACGAAAGTAAAAAATGTAAATAAATTATAATATTGTCCCATCGAAAAGTAGGAAACTATTCTACCCGATAAAATTACTGTAAAAATGTGGCGATATGCTACTCCACATTTAACTAATTAGAAAACAAAGAAGCAAAATTACATTAATGGAATTGATTTTTATTGATTTGTATATAGACTTAGTATTTTATATATATGTCTTCTTCTAAATACTTGAACGTAGTACGTACTTTTTAAGTAAAGTTACAGTGATAAGACTGGGTAAAATTAAGTTTAGTAAAACATTTGAAACCACGATGGAGCATCAAGGATCGCTCGCTTTGATTAGAGCCGAGGATGTGATCGGTAGCCCACCCCGATCGGCAAAATAATGCGGATCACTATTACATTGCAAAATAAATTGACCAAGTAATTCAACAATTTGTATGTTATTTCAGTTGAATTAAATTTACTATTCAATCGGGTATTTAATCAGTAACTTATTTCACAAAAATACAAGTTTTACAATTGCGAAGTTTATCAATATTTTCTACAGGACCTTTTTTCGTAACCACTGGGCGCCAAATTTAAACAATGCCTCGGGCGGCAAATTCAATATGAAATACGCTATGCTATTGATTTACACACCTCACACATATTTGACGAATACTCTCGCATAAACCATTAATGTTATATTTAATTAATATAAACAACTTGTAAATTTTGTAAGTTATTAATAATTATTTTGAAATGGAACCTACATCAATCCAGAAGATGTGATCTAAGATTTCATTAAAGCTTACGCTCGAGGAGTGTTAATAAGAAGCAAATACAAATAATTTTTTTAAATTTATTATCATAATAACAATTAACATTTCAATGTAATACATATTTGATAACAATTACAAAGAAATTTGAATTACAAGAAATATAATAGGAATAGTAACGATATATTTAATACGTTTAAAATTTATGATAAACATCATGATAACTTTACATTAAATAGATAGGTGCCTGTACATATACATGTACAATAATTTGTTTCTCATACAAGGAAATATCATTTTGATAGATATATAAAGTTGTAGATGTACAAAGATATTTTTAATAAGATCAATTATGTATAATTCAAAATTCACAAAAATGTTGTCTATTTATATTTTATAGCTCATAAGGTACTTATATATTATCAAGTGATATTATGTCTTTAACACCGTAAACAATTACTAAATGATCTCACAGAGAGGATAACATATCGTTAAAGAAAATATTATCTAAAATATTTTTCATGTAAAATAAAATTACAGTTTATCTGATGCTTCGAAATATGTAGCTAAAAGTAATATGTTATAATATTATCTATACAGAAAACATTAATGAACAATTTTTAAAATATTTGATTGTGACTGTTTGTAAAAATTGGCTTAAATATAAGAATTCATGCCACTTGAGCTCTGGAAATATTTGTAATATAGGTGCATCTATTAGCTACATTAATATATCTGTAGAAAATATTAATAGGAAAGGGGTGAAGTATATATTAGGAGGTACACGCGGGCAAAGCCGCGAGCGGAAGCTCGTATGTAATTAAATCTAACATGACAGAAAATTTTAAATTAGATCTCTTATTTTACTCAAAATCTTACTTCTTATATTTTAAAATACTGTTGGAATTTTAATAAATGCGCGATGTTTTATCAATTGAACACTACTCTCAATGAAGGGAAGTAGATCATTTTCTTGACGAGGTTATGTAGGCTATATTTAAAATTTTAAAGAGAACCACGTTACTAACATTAGCTACCTATAGCAAAATATTTACTTACTTTAAAAACTACAGCAAAAGTATGCAACACTATTTAAAACTGTATAAATGTTAAAATTGTTGATGATTAAATTTCTATACCCAATTGGTTTGAAGTCTTGGAAATGTGGAAAGAATACATTCAGAGTTAAAATGTACACAAAAATATATTGACAACAATAATATTCATAGAGACCTGCACCACAATAAAGTTTTTTTTTGTTGAAGGCTTGAAAGTGGTTTTGATAGAAAATGTGGTGAATACTGTTCATATATAGTGATTATAATGTTGTGTAAGTATACATATATAGAAAAGACAAAACCTTTGATATATACAGTTAATACATATTACTTAAAACGTTCGATGGTGGGTCGCGACCTGGCACCAGGCATCGAATATATTAATGGAATTACACTTTGTGAACATCGAAATGTATTTTTTATTTTTCTTAGAAGGTTTTAGTTTTAGGTCAGGCCTTTTTCACGTACCAGCCGTACAATTTCGAGAACTAGAGGCAAACCTGTCTCAGATGTTTATTAACTGTTCATATGACGACCCATAAAGTCCACCCATCCCTCAAATTAAAACAATAATGTACCCTTACAATCACGTAAATTTAGTTAAGTTACCCGGCTAGTTAAGGTACTCGTATTATTGTGAGTGTAAACTCGAATTGAAAATTTGTTAGGCCCTATTAAAAACTGAATTAAGACAATTATGACTTGGTGTTCGAAAAATGGCATAAATTTATATTATTAAATACACAAATATCGTGGCATACATAACATTATCACACAAAAATATTATATAAAAAATATTAGGCTCAAAAATTGTAATAGAAACTTACAGTTTACAGGTAAAAATTAGTAGCTTCAAGTATTAAAGGAAGATTCTTTACTTAGAAGAGTTCACATTAAGATGTTACTATTTGCTCAAGTAAAGAACGAATGATGCGACCCATTTTTTTATCCTTTTTATATAGCGCATTCCCAGCAGGTATAATTAGCATTATTACCAACAAATCAACAATACTGACATAATATTTTCCTCCCAATATCTCTACGGGAGATCTTATTACCCAAAAAACCAGCTTTTGCCCCGCTTGTAAGCACCAAGTTGTGATACATAGAATTTTACTTAATATTAGATAAATATTATTTGATATAATTCCACAAAAATTACAAATATTAATCTGTCATTCGAAATAACTGCCTTAATATTATTAATATTATGCCCTTTAAAATATATTATTTCGTATTCCTGCAGTCAAGTATACAACATGTTTTTATAGTAAACACATCATTAAATATTTAAACTTCTATAATTACGTTATAATATTAAATTACATGCAGACACGATGCTGAACTTGGCGACAGCACTGCCGTGGCCCCAGACAATTTAGATACCATCTCACGTAATCCACTCATCAAAGGATAATATATTTAATCTCAGCACAAACAAGCTTGTTTATAAGTAAAATAGATACATATACATAATTTGTTTACGAGCCCCCTGCCGGGGTTTCTTTGGATATCAACTAACATTATAAAATTAATATTTCATTCATACGATAAAAATCTTTATTTCTATTGAATTGGTTGAAAGGCTGTTTTGCTTCGTCTGAAAGACAATTATAAGACGTTTCAAAGATATAATTTTAGACTAAGACGTAAAAACGGGAATCTGAAATACGTAATAAATAAGAAATTGGAGAATAGTTGCGGACAACCTATCATGCAGATTATTCCGAGCTAGAACTCCGCTTAGGTCGACATTTTAATGAGGATTTTTAATAGAAGATTTAGTAACTGAATATTTGGATTTGTCTTTGTGAACGTCTAGGGCATAGGGCCGTAGAAAACATTATAATAATTTCTATAATAATAATAATATTACGTAGATACGAAAATAAATGCAATACTATAATTAAGAGATTCGAATCTGTGCGTTACTGTTAAAGATAAAAAATAAGGACGACAAAAAATTTTAAAATTTTTTAATTGCGATTTGAGATGTTCATTTAAATGTTATTTATTGCTGTAAATAAGTGATGAAATATGGCTTCTACACTCATAGCCCCACAGTAGGATTTTCTCCTGTGTCGTGGGTGCCATGTACACACAAAGACGAATACACAAACACCCAGACCCAGAACAGAAATCTAAACTCATCATTCAGATATCTGTCTGGCCAGGGATCGAACCCGGGACCCACTGCGTGTCAGACCGGTATGATAACCGCTCCACCACGCGGGTCGTCAACAAGACAAGATTTTGTACTTCTCTGATCTTTATAATGTTAATAAAAAATTGAAACGTCGATCATCCAAAACGCTCATATGTATACATATAATAAAAATAAGGTAGAGGGAGAGTACACCTATGTATACGCGGAAGAAGTTATACTTCTCTTATGTTTATAATGATAATAAGAAATGTCGATCATCCAAAACGTTTAAAATATTAAATACATATGTATACGTGTAATAAATATATGTACAGATAGGTTTTAGCACGGGAAAAGGCTCAATTCATGAGAAATTTAATATTTTATGAGCCATCAAAATAGTTATATAAGTATATATGATATGTGAGACAGCTGGAGCAGTTCGTAGATTAGAGGTCTATTGTATGATGGCGGATACCATCGTATAATAGACCTCTAATCTATTTTTTTAAGTAAGGTATCATAGTCAAATATTTAAATTAGAGAAAGTTAATGTTAACCACGGCGCGTATTTTACAACCTGGTATAAAGTGGTTTTCTCAATATTTGCCTTAAGGCATGCGTGTGAAGGTTATTTAATTGAGGAGAAATATTTTATTGATATTAGCGCAAAGGAAACACAACTGAATAAGATATAATGTATCGTTTCCTTTAAATTCGTTTTCCTGAGTAGGATGCTAAGAAATAAAAAAAAAAAAACACTTTTATTTATTTAGACCCATAATAACAATCTGCGTAACAAAGATTTAAAGCGACTGCGAGTTCAGTCGGTAATTAATATAGTAATATTACTCACGTTATAGCGAATACAGATTCTCAATATTATTTTTTCATCACATACTCATAGTCTATACCATATACTAATAGCATAAGGTTATTGGGATTTTAAATAAGGAAAATTACTATATTATATTTTCAAATCAAAAACACTCTGCTGTTACTTTCAAAGAAGTATAACTTCATTAATACTTTTGAGACAATAACTCATATAAATTTTCGATATCAGAAATTTTTAATTTATATATAGTTGTTAAAAATATAGATTTTTTTATAATATTTCATTGATAATAGACATAAATAATTGTTTAAAAATTGACATTTTAAAATGTAAAAATAACTTGACTTTAATATAATTATGAGAAACATTATATAATTGATTATTAGAGCACTACAATAGATAGTTTTCTCGTGAAATAACGCAATTATTTGCGTAAATTCATTATTACGTCATTTAATAAAACATCCAACAAAAATACTTAGTTTCCACGGTGTATAAAGTTTAATGGTCAAAGTATAGTAAAGATATAAAAGTATTATAACTTAAACAGCAATAATCTGCATTAAATATTAACATCTATAGGTGTACCAGAATGTCAAGGTATGGAAAAAATCGACCATGATAAAAATCAACGTGGTATTCCCGTTTAAATAATCATCAGTTTATATTTATACTAATCAAAATAATTCTAATACTGATTGTTTGTTTACACTCATGTTTTTTTTTAAATCAGATAATATAATCTCCTTTATACACACTGATTAATATAATGTAAAGAAATTAAATCTAGAGTAGATTTGTTTCTTGGTTATTTTATGAGCGGATAATTAAAATTATTATGCTCCTCACTGCAAATTTAATTTTCCCTAGTTGTCACGAGATTTCAGTACACCTATAAATGTATTACGTCTTATCTAATAGTTGTCTAATTATTGTTTTACCTTTATTAAAATTGAAGTATTATGCTAAACTTGTGATAAAAATCTTAGGTGTCAACTGATTTAAAAATAAATTCAGTATCAAGATGATTTATGTAGAATAAACATGTCTTATACTAATATACGAAATATATAAAGAAAACATTTATAGAATAGTCAGTACAGGCCTAATATATTGTGATGTCTCGAAGGCACTTAGAAAGATCAGAAAATTCGTGAAGTAGTAACGGTTATAGTTAAATTAAAAAGTTTTAGCAAAAACTGCCAATAGTATTACTGTAATTCTACACTAAACTTAATGATAAAGATCTATAATTGATGATTTTATCGATTAAAAATATGTAATGAAGGTGAAAGACTGATACATGCCTAAGGGCAAAAGACGACGAAATGATAAAGTCATTAATTTCTAATCAAAAAGTAGCGGCCCACATATTACCTTACTGATATAGGAACTGAAATCATAATCATGATAAATAAGATACTCCATACATTGCGTTTTACATTCATCAACTTCATTAAAATTGCGTTACAGTAACAAAGGTGTAAATTAGCAAGCACCAAAGTAACCTTACAATATATAAAAGAGAAATAAAGACTACTTTAAAAACTACGATAACACAAAATATACGCGAATAGCACGTAATAAAAATATGGGAATAAAACCTAAGTGTTCAGTTGATATACATTGACTAAGACCTGTGCACTACAGTAACAGTGATCGCACTCCGACACAGCGGAGAGTTTTCGCAAATATATGGTATGGTAATAATAAAAACATCTCGAATTCCATACAAAGCCGTACTATTCGCAAAAACGGAAACAAGATTTCGTTTCTCTGCTTTAGTTCTGTATGAGAGATAGATGAACGAGCAAGGAGGAAAGTTCCAGTTCCTCCGAGAAACCATTCGTGAGAATCACGCTGCGGTATCCCGTACGCAGGCATTTCAAGGGATAGGTCGCCTGGCCGATGAAATTGGGGTCGCCGAAGATATCTTCATCTTGCACCAAAAACCTGATTAGAGCCAAGTCGGGATTTGCCACTTCGAACTCGCATATATCGTTCCATATCGGATTTATGCCATTATCAACTGGAAATAAAATTTAACATGTTGAAATATCGCTATACTAAAATTTTACTATGATGTAAAATAATTAAGGCAAGGTTTTATTTTACCCATGAATCATTCTGTGTCCATTAAAATGTATTCATTATAAAAATTTATCGCATACAAATATAAATGATTCTTTGAACAAGGCATTTTAAGTTAGGTGTCAGAACTATTAGGAGTCAACTACTAGTCTCGTCATACTATCCGGGGCACACTACTTACAAACATGACGACGGTGACTATTTATCATCTACAGAGCGTAGTTATTAACTATGGTAATAGTTAATAACTAAATGCTCTCAAAGAACAACTTCGATCAATATTTACTTCTTTCATTCTGTCGTCCACCCATCCATCAGTCTTATT
>MOOZ01000943.1:143443-157864 GCA_002930495.1 Cecropterus lyciades | reverse complement strand
AGCTTCCGCTGCATGCATAATGTTTATGTATGTCACGTTACATTTCTTTTTAACGCGGGTGAAACCGCGAGCTCAGCTAGTATATTATAATTTAGTTAAGTGTTTACCAATTGGAATAATATAATAGTTATAGCTATGAATGTACCTAATATGAATCTAATGTGAATGTAAGTAAAGGACTGGAATCTTTCCTAGCTTTAATTTAAAAAGAACCACCTATGTAAGCGTGTACTTATGTATGTCCTCATACAGAAGTCTAAAAACTCGAACCATAAGAATATTATAGAAAGGCCGCTTAGAAATAATTAGAAAAAATCCAAAATGTTTGATTTCCATAGATCAGGGTTAAGACCCATTTTATTAAAATTTAAGGAACGGAGTGAGTTACCATAATTTATGAAATTATTATTTTTTATTTGGGTCATGGATAATTAATTTAAACAATAATTCAAAATATAAATTATATTCTATCGTCCTGGCTGGTAATAAATTACTCTATCTTAGGTCTCCGATTTATCTAGATGTAACACATCATGTATTGGCCTTTCGCGATGATTGGATCAAATGAAACTTAAATCTATGACGTGTTTCATATGTTTAAACACTTTCGTAGATCTTTGATCTTTTGCAACAAGGACCAGAATAAGTTTAAATTTAAAAATATCGTGAGGAAAAGCTAAATACCTGAGAGTTCTTAAAAAATAGTTAAATGTCTGTGAAGTCTACCAATTCACGATTGACCAGCGCGGTGGACTACGGCCATGCTTTCCTTCAATGCCATAGCTGATAGCAAATCCGTGCCCAGCAATGAGACTTTAATGAGTTGACGTCACATTATATTGTCGTAATCATTTTCACAAAAAAATATTAATTCTTTATTAATTAATTGTAATTATACAACGCGCCTAACAAAAAACATTTTTAATCTCATTGTGCATAAGACTTATGCCCGCGAAACAATGATTTGAAGCACTATCTATATTACCAACAGAAAAGAGATTTTATCTTAAAAAACATTATACGCATCATATTGCATTTCTGCATTCTGCAACTGTACAAACAGCGAGGATTCAGGGAGGGTTCAGGAGATTAACACACACTGGGACATGTATACAATGCACCAATGAGGAAGACGAGTTTAATTACGAAGCTTTTAAAACTCACACATAACCGGTCATCCTTTGCGTAACATGTCGATCAGGGGGTAAATTTTAGGGTACCGTAATTAAATTGTACAGAGCGAACCTATTATAACTTCGACGCATTACTAGAGATTATTGAGACAGATAAAATGAACTGATATGAAAAATACAGGTTACACTCCTTAAATATTCGTAACTGGTCTAAAGTAAGGCGGGGTTATTTAATATGACTCAAAATTATTATATAAAAGTCATTACTTCGACTACCTAGATCAGGTATTTTCATGATCTAGACTGTTCAAAGTCGACACTTGGTGGCCTAGCCTTGGTGGTCGATATCGACCGCTGTGGGAATCGACACCGGACTATAGCAACGTTTTTAATTTTTTTATCAATACGAAAAACAACTAGGGACAGAATTTAAAAATCATTTTTCTATGGGGTTCGAGGCATCAGCTCATTTTCGAAAGGCAGGTCGCTTGCCAAAAATATTTTAGAAATATCTCTGGTCTAAGCAAACCGTAGCGCAATACGCGCTTCAATACTTTCGGTGGGAAAATTAAAAAAAAAAGTGTTAAACTCTTTCAACGAAAACAATTTTGAATAAGATATGTTACACCAGTTTTTTAGATATCTTTCATTAGGACATTTCTTCAAGAAGATGAGTACAACTTTAATTAAGTTGCGTATCTTTCATATTAAAGAAGCCGTTATGCACTCGGTCATTTTCCGTAAACTATTATCAGAAGATTTTTAATTTAATAATTATGTTTTGTACTTTGATTATGTTTGAAAAAAAACACTTCTTCGAAAAACTATCATTTTATGCATATTTAACCGACTTCAAAAAGGAGGAGGTTATCGATTCGGTTGCTATATATATTTTATGTATGTACATCGATTACTCCACCAACTGTGGACCGAAGTCTAACTCGGAACGCCTCGTGTAAGTCATATTGTTTATTCAATTGCTATTAAAAACAATAATATACAATATGCAAAACGCGTATGGTATATTTTACTTATTAACACAGAGTGTGTACAGAACATTCTTTATTATTTTATTTATAACAAGTATACATTTGAAATGAATATCGGTTATACGCTAATTTTAATTCGTCATCGCCAAAGCAGCGTGGCTCTCGCGAAAGTACAAATAAAAGACAAAAAAAGTAGAAAAGTATCGTCGCGACTATTAAGTCCACCGTAAATCTAGGAAACTTTCACTTGTGATTGTTTTACATGAAGTTGTAATGTTACACAAAATATGATGGAGGGCAATGTTTAGTAGATATTATACTTTGACAAGGTCAAAAACTTGGCTAGACCTAAAAGAAGAGTACTGAATAAATTCAGATTTATGTGACTTAATAAAAGTTTTTTTTTTATGTACTTCTGAAAATCGAAAAAAGATCGCTTTTTAACCGCGAATATAAGCATTGTTAATGTATTGTGACGTCCCGTTACCTAGCTGATTATAGCGGGGATAATTATATAGCCTATGTCACTATGACAGCTGAGACGATTCCAATGATACGTCATATATTATAATCCGCCAAGCAGTTTGGGCTGTAGAGCGTGACAAAGAAATGGACAAAAATAAATACATACGCTTGTAAAACATTACCCTCCTTCTGACGCAGTCGGGTAAAAAATAGTATCAAAAATACTCACAGTGATCACCAAAAGCTTGAGTAGTGAAGAACTCGTACAGACGAACGATGTTGGGATGATCGATCTGCTTCCACATCTCCACTCTCTTAGTGAGAACAGAGGAGTAGGCGTGGAGCCGCCTCAGCGCGTAATGGTCGCCGGTCTGACGGTGCGTAGCACGGAAAGACGACGACATCGCGTGAGGAGACCAGTTCTCCAACGGAATCAACTCCGTGTACATTTCGACGTTCTCCGGCAAATCTGCGAAAAGAAACTCGCTTAGTTTTTGCCTTATGAATAGAAAAAACAAACCAGCCGAGTCTGTAAACTCCGTAGGCCTAAGTATATTCAATTTTCTTTCTTTTCTGAATTAGTATTCTCTTCAATCTTTACAGGTTATGTACTTTTACGAGAATTCGGCTACTGGTCAAAAATCGACCATAATAATATCCCAAATTATTGTCATGAACTAATTAACAAAAACCAAGCCAGTTAATAAATAAAAGAGTAAAAGGTGATTGCTAATTTACTTACATGTATATAGTTAATAACACGTATGCCAGTTAGATGTTTTAAGCACTTTATTTACTTTGATATGTTCGTATATTTGGGTCAAAACTTGCAAGTAAACTAATTACTCCTAACCAACTTAGCAGTAATTTGGATTTCTTATGTAACTTCGATGACAATGATATGACAGTATTAAGACGATCTGATGATGGGTTCAAATATTAAACATAGCAACGCTTCACCTGCACAATATATCGTCAATTTTACGATTGTTAGCTTCTGTTAAAAATATAATAAGTTTTAGTACACGTTCAATAACTAGTAACATTGTTTAAACATTAAAATAAAAACCCGACTGCTTTAAACTTATATTTAATTTAACGCTTTATGTATGAGTTTTTGTCAAAATAGTTAAGTAAAAGTATTATAGTACATATTTTCAGAATGATCTATTTACTAGCTTTCATTTCATACCCATATTGTCGTGATAGTAAAAAAGTCGTTCCTTCTCCCCCTTTTTCCCTATTTGCAGGCGCCATTTTTAAAAATCATATTGCCTATGTCACTTTCCAAACTGAGACGATTCTAATGATATGTCATACGTCACGATCCGTCAAGCCGTTTGGGTTGTAGCGCGTGGTAAAGAAATGGACATACATACAAACAAACATACATATATACGCTCGAAAAACATCACCCTCTTACTGACGTAGACGGGTAAAAACTACATATTGTTTTAAAAAATCATTAGACATAAAGAAACCGTATATGAAAATGTTCCTGAACGAATCTCTCCCTGCTGAAAATCTTAATAAGATATTGATAGCAGTAAAGAAGAAATTTACCTGGATACGGAAGTACTTCATGTTGCATGTAGTTCTCTTCGGTGCGTTGGTATATCTCAGCCCTGATGGTGTCAGGCATGTAGAATGAAGCAGCGAGACCTAAGATAAGATACATTTTGTAGCGATTCGCTTTCATTTAAAAAAATCATTAGATTAGGAATATACGCTAAACGTGCTTTCGCGCAAATCTTGCTTAGTATTATAAATGTGAAAGTTTCTGAGGATTTGTATGATTGTCACTCTTTAACGCAAAAACTAGTGGTTGGATTTCGCTGAAATTTGGCAAGCAAATAGTCTATGACCTGGATTATTACATAGGGTACTTATAACCGTGGTAGATGTGACCAAAGCGGGCGAAGCCACGGAAATAGCCTAGTATACGTACGGGAATAACATATAAAAAAAAATAAGTTTCACCCGCCTGTAAATGTAAATATTTTTAAATAAAATCGGGTGACTGAGAATAAGTTATAATGGATTTTTTTTATAATTTTGACAACTTTTGTCTGTTTGTCGGTGTGATTGAATTGCATCAAATCTAAACCACTAAATCTAACTAAACTTCATTTAAACTAAAGGATTGAATCTATTTTAGGTCGGTATTTTGATTTAAGATATTGACTTTCTTTCATTGATAACGATATTCTCTATCAAAAGCTATTACAATTTGATGTTATGTTACATATTTTTAAATGCAGGTGACACCACAGGCGTCAACTAGTGATTGATAAAGATACATAGGTACTAGTAAAACAATACGTGTTTCAACACATATAACAGTCTGTACTGGGGATTAACACTCAGCACTGGGGCTTTAATATTTCTGTAAATATGAAATAACTACATTCAATCCATACTCGGTATCAAAGGGAGATTAAGGCTTTATATGCACGAACGTGCTTAAAGCCCCGAGATTTCGATTTTATAAACGGAATGTTACATATCTATGTTTTACAGAATAAAATTGTGAATATTTCTTAATGTATTTCAATTTGTTCTTAAATACAGGTAATCGCTAGCGGTTTATGGTATCTCATTTGTTATTAGAAGTTGAAAAAATGATCTCGAACCCTTTTTTAAAATTTATAAACCGATAATTACAGACTCGCGCTAATGAGATACAGGTAATGAAAAATATAATATTATTTGTCACTTTGTCGGTACAGGTCATTAAAATAGTGTATCAATTTTCACGGGATTTTTCTCATAAAGACACAATGTTACAAATTTTATCGAAAAATATTTATGGTTCGTTCATTTAAAAATTAATGTACAACGCCGACGGAGCTGTTAAATAAATAGTACACGAAGTTTAACGTAATAGAACAGTATTTATTTGTTTATTTAAAATATAACACCACAATGATTCTCTTTCTATTATTTTATAATAGAAAAAAAAAGTAAAAATCCACGTGTTTTGGTTTCAGGAAGGAAAATGCCACTGAATCTAAGCTAGAGAATTTCCTTTATTTCGATATGTGTACAACAAATTTTAAAAAATCAAATGTTAGTAAAGTCGCTAGCACAATGAAGTATTTTTTAAACAGAAGGTACCTAATATTTTGTATTAGAATTTAAGCATCATAATGAAAACGCAACGTACAAGTCTTACAACGTAATAATAATTTTCACTCAGCGTTAAACTGCACGCGGCCAGCTTAAATATGTGCTTCTCTAGTACATATTAGACTCGTAAATTAGCGCTCAGGATGTGTTCCGTGTGTTAAGTATTACTTATTACGTTTTATTACATGTATTTTTTCTTCGAGTTTTCTTTACACTCTTTCATATATTTGGCCTTAGGCTTTGATTTTTTAAAGATATCCTCATCATTCGTCATTTTCAAAATATTTTATATTTCGTTCACTTTTCTTCAAATTTTCGTTTTCAAGTTTTCGTTCACTCTTTTTCATAATTTTTCAAAGTAATTTACGTGAGTATCGGAGTTAAGTTAACTTTTTACACAGTATGTATTTGTAATAATTCGCTATAAGCAAATAATAATTGTGCAAGCATGTAGAAGCGTTGTGTTGCCTCTCCCAGTAGACACCCGTACAATAAGACAAAAAAGTTTACAGCAAATATGGTAAAAAAAAACATATTAAATACACGGTAAAAATATTATTACCATTTTAAATTTATTTAATGGAATACTTTTTATCTGCGAAAATGATAATTAAAGTGGAACCGTTTTTAATTATGCAAGAGCGATTTTCCTTTATGCACTTTAATGATTGAAAGTGTTTCCCTAGAGCCAAAGCATCGTTCTAATAGGATTAGGTTCACGGAAAGTTGTTTACGGGAATGTTACTTGTACCGCCATTAATTTTGTGTTTTAAAATATATATTATTCGTGGAAAATTCGCATTTTATTACGTAGCTGCAAATTCGCTAATTGTAATGCAATTCTTATGTATATTATTCGCTCTAGCAAAATCATAACAGTATTATATATTTTTTCAAAAAAAAAAAAAACAAGAAACTTTACAAGCTTTATTTATTCAATAATAGGTTTTTTTACTATTATTCCGTAATATTAAAATATATCTTAAAATATATCGTTATATACATAAGACTCATTTTTTCAAATTTTTACGAGATTCATTGAGTTATAATATGACAACAGGTAGTATGCGTTTAATTATATTACCCAATATGAACAAACAACTGACAATGCTGTCATTGGAAGACATTGATATTAAAAAATGTCAGAACAGAAAGTGCTAAAAGATCAAGATGCTACAATGGTTAATGACTATTTGTCAAAAGTCCAAAAAAAAGGAATGAAAATATCAAAAATACCGAGTGATAAAATCAAGCAAAAATTGCTTTGCAAAAATGGTACATTTGTAATGACACTATTTAAGAACCTTGCGTTGCTAAACAACTGAATAGGGTGGCTGACACATGTGTTCTGACATTTATCGAGAATTTAGTCCTTTACTCAAAACCCATTTATTACTATTGCCAGTTATAAATCCAACAGAAACATTGACAAATTTAGAGAAATTGACCATTTATCTCAATTCAGATTAATTCATAATAGGCGTATTGAATCGTCAATATTGAAAGAGCGAAATCTAGCTTCCAAACATCCTCTCTAAAGCAGATCAAGTGGCCTGTAATAGCGACAGGATGGAGTATTCCGGCGGAGACGAATTGGAGGCACCCGAGTTTCGCACGATGTATAGGGTCATACATGCGCATGACCCTAATTGAATGGATTTATTCATATCTGCCATGCGGCAGATATAAATAAATCCATTCAATTAGAGGGACTCGTATAGATCTAGTTACTGTACAATAACCATTAATCCATTGTTCAACTTGCAAATAATACGAAGAAAAGACATTAGATGTCTAATGGATTTCACATAAAAAAGTACTACAATGGCAGACCACTTGATGCAAAATAACACTGTGATGTGAAAAAACGAATATAATTTGAGAATTATTTGGACTTTAAAGTTTATTGTATAATACAAATATACGTTTTTAGGTTTGTCAACTAATCGAAGTACTAACCAACGGTGTCATTACGCACGGCAAGGCTTTACATAATTTGTATTTTGTACTACTACTAAGCTCGTCATCTATTTGTTACTACGTAAACAATATTTGATATTTTACTCACCTGACTTCACTGAAGGGCCAACACCAATGTGGGTAGGAGTGCCCGAGTACATCTGCGAAGCGTATGGGTTTGGTGGCGGCGGGCCAGGAGGCAAGCCGGCGCCCAGGCATTGCTCTGGACCAACTACAAACAATTGCATCTGATGTAGTATTGATAACGTGAGACGGTACATTAACATGCGCATGCGCACCTAATATGTTCTTTTTGTCTGTATTGTCTGTAATAATAACAAATTATATATTTAAATTAATGGATCGTTCGACATTAAATCCAAACAAGTTCCAAAAGTACCTATACTGTCGTATAAAGGTATTTCGTCTATACCGTTATGATAATATATACATTCCAGTAATAAAAATTAATGGAATATACTATAACACAACTTATATGATAATACCTATATTTAACTAATATCACAAATGCTATAATGCAATTACTTAATAAAAAAATGCAATTAAATTATTAAGTGTATTGTATAAGCTAAAATTTAACCGATTGTTAAATATGATCATACTGGAATTGGCAATGTGCGTGACTAGTCGGCGCTATAAGGTATAGTGCCAGACCCCATCGAGGCAACATAGGGCTTAGAAGTACGACAATTATGAAAGTGGTGTGAGTAATAACTCACACCACTTTCAATACGAAGCAATCATATTATTTTATAAGTATACATAATCTTATTCCCTTATAAGGTTACCTTCGTGTAAGAGTCCCCTCTAAAACGGTTCAGTAGTTTTCAAGGATAGTCGGTACAGACACACGTTAATAAAGGTATTGTAGATTTTGTTATTTTATAAAAAAGATACAACATGGACGTAAAATGGCATTTTTAAATGACAAACATACAGTTACATATTATTTAAGTGTATACATTGCATGGGGTAAGGTAAAGGTAATAAAAAAAAGGAATAGTTAAAAAATGGTGTACAGTAAAATCTAAATCCATTACCGTTAAGCCAAATACATAAAGAGTTAATAAGCCGACCATATTAATTGAGCAAGCGCAAGCAATGTAATTAATTAAAGCGTATAATAAGCTTAGTAGTCTATATCTGTGTTATCTCCGAACCAGCCTAGATCCTGAAGCGTGCTTCACATCACAAGCAAACAACAATGTTACATCAAATTTCATTATAAACAACATAATCATACCGATAGAAGCAGAAGAATTTAGCCCCCCTGAGTTATTGAGGCTGTCGGAGTTTGTCGAGTAAAAGTATGTGGTGCCACCAACATTTTCCTGTCAAAAAATATTACTATGTAGGTATGTACTATGTAAGTAGTACGTACGTCACTATATATATTTAAGATTTAAGCTTAACATAAGAATTTACCTCACTGCTAAATAAATTAATAAGTATGTAAATTTTCTTATCAATAATAAATACAAGATATTGTATTTAATATTGCGACGAGATAACGAAAAACGAGTTTTTCGACTCATTCTACTTTCAGATATATTTTGGTTCTAAAAGAAAATTAAATGCAGTAGTTACGTATATTGACGCAAAAAGTCTACTTGGCTATGTCTGCTTAACTTTGCCCGAGTTGATAAAATGCTTCCAACAGTGAACACCTATTATGATTGCACTATGTATATTTTTTAAATAAGTTGTTTGACACTATGATTTTATCTTAGTATTCCTGTATTGTTTACTAATATTGGACTAAGTTCATGCTTGTCTATAATCACTTGATCAGTAATGTAACGCAACGTTGAGAGCAGTTCATACGATAAATGTTTCCGTTATAGACGATTTGTTACATCATGTAAATTGTATATCAGTTTATGTCGAACTGACGATTTTGTCTGTTTAACACCTAACCCTAAGTAGGTGGTCTACATGACTATATCGAGATTTTTTAGTAACTCTTAGGAAATAATTTGATTATACATAACACGGTTTATAACAATGAAACCCTACTCAAAATTTACAACTTTACAATTTGCGACTTCATAACCAAAATATTTTCGAGGTACTTATAACATGAAATTTTCCACGTGGATGTAAAGAAAGTTTCAAGCGGAAACAAAGGCGAAACGTGCCTAAGGCGGAGATGGTGGTTCGCCCCGACAAATTTTTTGAAAGGTCGGCAAAACCATACAATTTGCAAGTTTTTTATTTTATACACGTTTGAACGTCTGTTTGCGCTCCTGGAAGCCCTCTAAAGGACCTTTATTTACGCTACCTTTTAGAGATTGTTCTGGAAGTTTTTTTTTGTCGACTTAAAAGGGCGTTGCGAATCTACTCTACACCATTCGGAAGTCGATTGGTATGTAACAGTAAGTTTTGCGTCAAGGAATCAACAATTCTTTAAGATCACAGATCTTGAATTCGAATTAGAAAAATGTTTGCCCCTTGGCCATTTTATTGCTTACGAAAATCAAAAATATTCAGATTGTGATATGGATATTTTTACACTATACAAAGTAATGTAACCTCAGTATTTTGAATGGAAAATAATGTAGGTAGGTATTATAAGATAGGAATTTAAAATAAAATTAATATTACTATAAAATATGAAACTACTGAAAGTCAACTGTGAAATCCAACTTCATTTATGTCAAATTTCCACACAAATTAAAATTTTGTCCCGATAAAAAATGTATTTTGTTTTATAAAGTAATGTTTCATACCCGTTGCTATGAAACATGAATAACGTTATTAGTACATAAAGTTTAAATTATCTGCTGATAATTAAATGCAACTCCACTAAGTGAACTTAGTGAAGAAGATAAACCACGTTCATTGGTTAATAGCCGCGGACAACGCAATACTGTGTAATGGCTTAATTATATATACCTGTATATTTATAAGCATGGTGCAAAACAAAGTCACTCTCCTCCATATGTCTGTTCCGCTGCCTTCTGCTAAACTACGCAATAATTATTCCACGACGAAGATATTTTGATATAATTTATATATGTGTGTGACGCTCGTGAAAAGAAATAAAGGGTCGGTAGTGATGATGAATATTTCAAAAACAGTTTTGCACGTCTCACACCGAGCGTTTAAGGTGCTCTATTCGCAACGCACCAAGAACGAATTTTATCGACGTTTATCACATAATGTATTTCTTACATTTCACTTTCAGGGTAATATAGGTTTACGTATATGTTGATTGCAACAATTGTAGTCAAAATGTAACATATTATGTGGACACGGTGCCCACGGTAAACAAATCGAAGGTAATTGTTTTTTTTTTTGATGAACATCTCGTTGTTGTTTTTTGCCCAACTTCAACTTATTGTATGTATATATCATTATTTTCATTAATTCATTCTTATTTCAAGGTAATACTTATTCTTACTAAAATTGTAACAATACCCTACAAAATAGAAGATGTCAATGCTACATTATGACGCTGTAATTTTCGTTCATATTCTGTGCATGCTCACGATCGACCATATTAGGATATCACTAGTATAAAATCCAATAGATCTTGCCATCATTTATTGATAAACGCAACATTTCTTGTAAACATTTATTACCAGTGCTATTTGATGTATTATGTATATTGTATAGATTGTATATGAGCCAACCTAACCGACGTGTAATAAAGGACCTAACTTGTTTGCATTGCTAAGAGCATCATAGTAATAAATTAGATTTTACTAATATTGAAGCCAAATTTAATTTATAAGTAACCTAAGTAAAGTAATTTATTTATTTTACTGCATGGTATTAAGGACCTTTATTTATTTTTTTATAGATGTACCTAACCTATGCACACTTCACTTGCAACACCAGAGGAATCGCCAATGCATCGCCGGCTTTGAAGGAGAGCACTTTATGGCTATTTTTGACTTTTCGACTTATAGGGGTAACAAATTATGCCCCCAGAGCGGCGGAGGTGCGAACCTACCCTACGCTTTTGGAAACGTGATTGGTATGGAATAGTAAGCTTCACCAAGGAACCATACCAACACTCCTTAGAATAACAATCAACAATCCTTGACATCGTAGATCTTGACTGTAGAGTTACAATTATTAATATAAAAATCTTTTGCTGCTCTTGCAAGCAAGAAAGCAAGAAAAAACTTGCTTATTCAAGTCCACAATATTCATATGAAAAATGTATTAATATTTTTTACACGTAAGATTCATTACTACTGAGATTTGAATAAAAACACCATAGTTATTATCATCTAAAATTTAATTAATCTGACCAAAAATAATGAAATTAAAAAAAACGGTAAGTGTTACGGACGACGGCGTCATCGTATAATAATTAAATTAAATATGTTAGTTAGTATATATAAATGTATTAGTATTAAGTAATATTAAGAAAACATGTAAATAAAGGCAAACCCCGTAGAAAATGTTAGAACGGGACAAAGCTATAAGAAAGAGAGGGATGCAGAATGGTGCCGTGCGCAAAAGTGGCTCGCACGTGATTGGCGGAGAGGCCGCCTCTGCTATCTACACCACCCTGCTATTGTGTGCCTTAAAAATGTACTTAAGCTCTGTTAATTTATTGCGTGACGTCGACACAGCTTGGTACTTGGAGTAAGAAATAAATAAGATTGAAGAGCGAAAACCGAAGTTTGATTACACCGCTACAATCTACATTCTACAGTAAGCAAACTTAATTTATATTAAACTAGCAGATCCCCGCGGTTTCCCCCCGCTTAAGAAAATATATAATAACGTGGGTGATTTGGTCATAAATAAGTCGAAACTCGACATGACACGTCCTGCTATTTCAGAATTTTATCATCTCTCCCCTCCCCTAAAAGGTCTTCGTTGGACTTAGGTACATCGTTTTTTATATTATATAAACTTTGGTCCTAGCATTTCTGAAATTTTAAACTGTTTTAAATTGCTATTGATTTACTTGTAACAGATTGTTTACATATTCACCAATTGTAACGAAACATTTTATTAAATCAAATCGATAAATATATAAAGAGATAATGGTGGAACTCTCACATTTTATTTACTATTTCTTAAAATATGCTACTTAAAACGTCCATGACTGGAATTGTTTCGGTATTCAAAATTTAAAAACAAAGAATTCTATTACATTCTACACCATTGACATTCTTTTATTTACATTTTATGTATGCTTTATTTATGTAAATGCATCACTGTATACTATGTTAACAGTATTAATTGTAGGTGGCAACAAAACACATTGATTTTCATGTGATCCTACTCGAGAAAGGACGACGTATAAAAGGCCATATGCCTATGATAAATGCACTTTTTTCTTAGGTCGATGCCAACCATCGAGAAAGTTTATCCCTAGGATACATTTATTGTAAGGCCGGTGACGATTGTTGCTACAACCACGTTGTCACATGGTCCAATCCTATACCAAAAGTATTGTGCTATTACACGTCTTAGGAGGGCATTAATTTCTCAATAATATAACCACCAAGGAAGTACCAACTTTCAATTTTAATTTGTGACATGGCAAGCCGGCAGGATTAAGGGAATTTAAAAATTCTTGTGGGTAGACCGGCGTAGTACTATCTCCGGCATTACACACGCTGTCAATCGATTTGTAACATTTAAAATCATCGGGGACTTTTTCCAACAATAATTTTGAGTATCTCATTTATTAACTCGTTTCTCGGTGATAATATAGCTCTTGAACTAAGCCAAGCCTACGCTATGAATAATTTGCGAGGCCATTGAGCGGCGGCGGCAGTGTTTATTTTCTTAACTTCGTAATATCTTCTGAATGAAATGTCCGACTTAAGTAATTCAAAAGTTATCTACATTGGAATGCTTATCATAGCCTGATTTTGGTCAGCTTTTTATTTACTTTTAAAATTTAAAAAGTGGTTGTAGTGACATAACTACAATAGTTGGATATATAGCATCGCAAAGTTTTATGTAGATATTGATATGTGCCCTAATTTTGTACAAAATTTTTTTTTGTTATATAGTCTATAGTTTTCGCAGCGTACGCGAAGACAAGAATTTTAATTTTTTTTTTACACCTTGGTTCACATTACTGAAGTTTTAGCAAGGATCCTTTATTTTTTCTAGTAATAAATATGTATAGCCTATGTTACTTTGGTATAATGTAGTGTTCTAACGGTAAAGAATTATTAAAATCGGTTCAGCAATCAATCATACAATATATATATATATATATTGTATGATATATATATATATATACACACATATATTACGTGTCACGTTGTTTGTCCGGGCTAAACTCTTTAACTAATGAACCATTTTCAATCAAATTTGCACACCGTGTGCGGTGTGATCCAACTCGTGAGTTAGGATAGCTTATATCTTATATAAATTATGTGTCACGTTGTTAGTGTGCTATGGACTGGTGTGGATGGATATAGATAGGTATATAGTATAGGTATGTAACCGTGCGACCACGTCGTAATCTGTTGGGTGGTATTTCTGTAAGATATTTTTTGGGTTCCGTACCCAAAGGGTAAAAACGGGACCCTATTACTAAGACTCCGTTGTCCGTCGGTTCGTCTGTCCGTCTGCCTATCACCAAGCTGTACCTCATGAACCGTGATAGGCAGACAATTGAATTTTTCACGGAAGATGTATTAGGTTGGGGAAAAAGTTTCTTCGCATTTTTTAAGAAAATTCAAAATATTTTTTAATATAGTTTATTTACATTTAACTAAAGTATGTATGTACCATTT
>MOOZ01000943.1:113099-131518 GCA_002930495.1 Cecropterus lyciades | reverse complement strand
TCTGATTGTCTGATATTTTTTATATATTTTATTAAAATAGTTAGTTAATATTTTGTTACATCCAATTTAATAATAAATGAAACCTCTGAAATTTAATAAATAAACCTAATTACCCATTTCGATGCCTTTGCACCGAAAATGTGAGAGGTACCTAAGCTATGAAGCTAAGTTAATAAGACGTTCTATGAAAATACTTTCTGTACAATGGTTGCAATTCTAAATATAGTTAGTTGGTAATATGTGCTATAAAACATGCTATGTGTGGTAATTATTTTTAGTGTGTTTGTGTACATAGTATATAGGTACACTGTCTATTTTACCTTGGACCAGTGCTTCCAGATCGTGATTATAAAATCACAGGAGATTCAACTGAAAATTACAGAATTTTTAACAAAAAATACCATAGAAAAAAAAGGT
Organism: Cecropterus lyciades; assembly: GCA_002930495.1. Taxonomy (NCBI): domain Eukaryota; kingdom Metazoa; phylum Arthropoda; class Insecta; order Lepidoptera; family Hesperiidae; genus Cecropterus; species Cecropterus lyciades. Next base: position 131,101 of record MOOZ01000943.1, on the reverse strand, counting down.
CATCTACTTCCGATTTTGTGCAATTTGATGACCAAAAAAAGAGAAAAAAGGTCACTCATTGATCATAATCTAGATAAAATTCTACTGTATACTGTATTGACCCAATACAGTATCAGTATCAGTAGACAGTAGAAAAGTTGAAAATACAGTAATTACAGTGCATCTGGAAGCACTACTTTGGACATAGCTACACCGGATACAGAACCTTAGCTCAAATCATTAGCTCGTAACCATAGCACCAATTCCTTGCACCCATCTGTGGGTCCACCCTTTAGTTTGCTTTCTTATATATGAAAAAACAGCACAAATTGTGTCAGACCAGACAGAAGGTAAGGACCCACAATCTTTTGCTTGCATCTTTCCATATAGAAATATAGCCTTTAAAATCTTTGCCAGCGTGTCACTGTTGAACCTATAGGAAACATGCCTAATCATTATGTTATAATACACAAACACCATTCTTACCTTACTGATTACATAGCAAAATGTCCAGTGTTAATCTGTAAGCACTTTCATAAGGGGATGATTAAAAAGGATGACTTTTCTAAACAGTTAATTGAACCAGTTGATAATATAGGTCTTATCAAAGATTTTTTGTCATTATTGTGATAAATCCCTTGTTAGAACCTGCGGGCACTGAGTTCTGGAGGCATATTTATTTCTGTCTAGAAAGAATAATGTTAGACACTGCTTTCCTCTGGTTTCAAGATTGTTGTGAGATATTTATTAATATTTGTGAATGGCTATCCAACTTAATTCTCAGAGTAGCAAAGTATGTGTGGCTGACCTCAGGTAGGATGTAATCCTATCTGGGGTTGTTTGCTTTCCATTAGTTAGACCGCATGTACGTTTACAACTATTGAATTAAAAAAAAAAGAATGAGCATAGCAGGACTGCTTCTACTGCTGAGTGGACACTCGAACATGTAAGAAGAAAATATTTGGTAACGGCCAGGATGATCATAGGCCTACTGTACAGCCTTTAAAGGTAGCAACATAACTGTTGATAATCACTGAAAAGTTTCTAATCTTATTTATGGTTAATATTTATACATAGGGTGCTTTCTGGTTCTGGCTCTGAATAGAATTGTTCTGTTTACCTATGGTTGATCAAAGACGTAGATTAGGATCTGAGTGGACTCCATTTAGTTGTAATGTTGACCATTTAACGTGGTCAAGAATGAGAATGTTAGTCATCATGACTACAGGGTTTTTGGGTGTTGCTGTTGCACTTTTAGTGATGACTTTTAAAAGCTAATAAATGAATTACCTACACAGATATTACTTAGATGTATTGCATATCATAATATTTTCTATATTATCTTGTAATCTTCATTTCACAGTGTCGTCTATGTCGAAGATGGTCAACCAGTTGCAGACTCCTCAAGATTCCCAGGAGCTTAGGAATCAACTGTAAGTTACCTATCTAATAATAAAATGTTTATTTATCTATTGAAATAATAGTTATTATTAGTGGTACTAAATGAATATTATTTTTTTGGAAACAGGCGTCAAATCCAAAATTACACACAAAAGTTGGCAAAAGACACATCTTCGATGCTCATGGAGCTGATGAAACTTCCAACTGATCAACCCGCAAGTAAGCTGACAAGAGATCGCCTACGTGATGAGTACATGGCCACCCTCAATGCTTTCCAGGTATGCTATATATATAATAAATCTACCAAACTAATGAAATTGTTAATTATTACTGATATAACGTTTTGTGTAATTTATAATTAGTTTTTAGTTTAAAGACAAGGTAAATGTTTGATTTTGGGTGTTTTGGTATTATTATCCTATAATGTACATGCTATGTAAAAGGATAAGCTTGGTTCAGTACTTTATCTATATAAATATATAGTTAAAAGCGACAGGATACTCTTTCTCACTACCATTATCAACATCATAGAACTTAATTTACTAGCCATGAAATTTTGATAGTGTAGGCATCAACTAACAAAGGTCTAATGGTCGAATAAAAAAAAATCCTTTCCCCAAAAGGTTATAAATATACTCTTAAATCTGCCTTCTTTGAAATAACCACTATGAAACTCATTATATGTTGTTAACATATAACTAGACTCAGCGCTAGAACACCAAATGAAGTTGTACCACTATAACACTAAACCTATTCATACCAATCATATTGTTTGGTCACAGATATGGTTCGTATAGAGAATGATTGCTCAAATTATTAAGGACAGGTCCAAATGTATTAAAATGAGGTTTCGTTATAATTAAACCAAATAGCCTCACAAGTATCCATTTCCTTTAGGCAAAAAATTGTCTTCTTAATTTATCAAGAAAGATCCAAAGACTGCTCTCTAAATTGCTCTATCAAGAATTAACTATTAGTTAGGTAGTATTAGTTACTTATTCAATACAATGAGTACTATCTCATTTCTATTAACATGACTGTATGGTAAATAATATGTAGTGTTCTGATTTTTAATAAATGTCATGTCTATTTAAAGAGAAAACGTAAACATATCAATTATTCACATATTAGTCTTGCTATAATATATTGCATGTAACCATTATTTGTATAAGTAGTAGAATCCCTTTTCCTACAGGCAACACAAAGAACGGCTGCTCAGAAAACTAAAGAAGATGTGAGGAAAGTCAAAGCTCAAACCATCAAAATAGGAGATCCATTTGCTTTGGGCAGTAAGTATACAATGATATACGTATATAAATATATCTTAATGTATATGAGTTGAAATAATAATAATCATTTATTCAAGTAACCAGACTCACATTACCCTTTACAGTAACATTAACCTTATTTACAATGTTTTTTTTTATATGTATCAACAACAAATAACATCAACAATCAATATAATATCAACAATCAAATCGCTCAGTGGTCGGTCAGGTTGCTGTTGAAGCTCTCCCGGACACGGTGCATCAGAGAGCTGCATTTTTTATATATTATAGTCACTTTCATTACATTTTTTATGTAATGAAAACAGTACATACGTGCTTCTTCATACATCTCTCACAACAGTACCTCGGAAACTCCATTAGCATCCTAAAACCATTATTAAATTGAACTCGAAGAGCATTATATGTTTTATGGGTGAAACTGAATATACTAGAATTGAAGTTGAATCAGTAGAATCAGCGTAATAACAGTTTTTACTGACCTTGGCCAGCCCTTATTTATGTACAGTTTAATAGCCAAGTATTAACAGCAGCGTTATCTTAAATTATATTTTCCTCGTAATGTTGTTTGTATACATTTAATTAAATGAAATATGTAATCGGAATGTAGCAATTTATTATTTTGTTACTGTATATGTTTGGACAATTCTGCCACTTTTTCTAAATAATGACACATTTTATAATTATGTATTTCTTTTACTGATTCTTACTATTTCACTGCCTTAATGATAGTATACTGCCCTCAGAAGCATAGAAGGAGTATATCATCTGTAGTAAGTTTCGAGAAAATTGATGTTATGTGGAAGTTGTTTTCTAGTATCGCATAGTAAATTGAAAGAAAGGACATTTTCATTCTACATTTTCTATATCTCTAAACTAAGATACCGTTATTCTCGATAGATTATAAGGTGTATAATTTCTTGAATAAACGTTTTTTTAGATACCGTTCTTGTGCATCTGGGGGCAGTATTATAACATGGAATAATTCATTATATTGTCATAAATTATGTTAATATCGTACTTGGTACTATGTCCAAAGGACTTATATCTTGGTGAAGATATATAACTATATCTTCACCAAGATATAGTCCTTTTTAAGTTTAGTAGAGATGTTGTTTAATTGATCGCATGATATATTCATGATCACAGGACTCTTTTTGGCTAACCTTGTGGGTTCGCTTTTAACAGCAATGTACTGAGTTCTGTATTAATAGGTTCCTACGTATAATGACGATGTGTACAAACATAAAACTTAGGGATACACAGTATCTCTAAATAATCAATTTATAGATAATATATTTATTTATTATTTTTGTACTAACAACTTAAGGTAAGGGTTACATAAAATGTACCTACTTAATGCATAATGGATAAGTTGTGGTAGAAGTTTTTGAATCATGATGGTGGTCCAATGTGTGACAATAGTTCAAACATTGGTCCAATAGACTCAATTTATGAAATTAAAGTATAATAGTTATTGGGTGTATTAAAAATCCAGAACACCATGTTAAATGGTAAAGGAAATAAACATCACAAGGAAACATATACGAGAATGTCTGGGTTTTTTCTCCGAAACAAGTCTACAAGATGTGTGAAGTGTATCAAAATACACACCCTTGCGCGGTTTTTTATGGCCTAAGACTCTAAGTCCTCATTCTGAGAAGGCGCGCCCAGACGTGGGATAGCAATAATTGTGGGACTTATTTCTAGTTAATATATACCTCATGACGATAATCTGACGTTGATGATAATGTTCTATCCAGGCAGCAACAAGGAGTTGGTGGAGATGGGCGATACGGGCGTTCGCAAACAGGAGCAGTTGACGATGCAGTCGGAACGGGAGTTGCTTGAGCTGGAGGAACGCGAGAGGGACATCAGACAGCTTGAGGTAACAACACCAAGCCTAATCACATGCACAAACATACACATAATAGGACTGAACAAAAATGAAGGTTATCACCCTCTGGTTTGACTACGGAAGCACCACCGCCATACCGATTTCTGCTTAATAACAGCAGTGTTAAGCGCTGCTTCTAATCTGAGGGTGTGATAAGAGAGACATACCTATCCGATGCGTTTACACTTAATCCCCAGAGGGTGATAACGCATCCGTGGTTAACCGCGGGTAAGACTCTCTTATCTGGGATTGATTAAAAGTGTGCATGAGTGGCAGTAACCACTTACCATCAGGTGGACTGCATGCTCGTATGCAACTATTGTATTATAAAAAAAAACACAGTTACCAATCATCGTACATCTTAGGGAGTAGATTTTTTGCCTGTAAAGTCTACCAATTCATACTTTGCCAGGGCGGTAGAATATGGATTAGACTATAGACTAAATTATTCACTGAGCGGAGAACCGTGCCCAGCCCAGGAACTGTCGACGTCAGGACTGTTTATTAAACCAACAATTTATTTAAATTATTAACGCCGGTTTCCCTCTAGTAAACTTGTCCGTCTGAACGTCTTCTTGGCTACTTTCTATTTTTTTATTGGTAAATTCACTTGCAGACCATTTTATTTTACACTCAAATCTTCTAATCGTTTTGTGGCCCACCATAGCCTTAATGTGGTCCGCGTTGATAAAAAGGTAGTCGGCCGCTGCTCTAACGACTTTTAGAAACTGTTGTTTACTATTTTCGTATCCGTTATAACTATAAGTACTAAACTCGAATCAATTAAGGCAGTGTTTTGCCACATGTGAGTCGCGATCCCTTTGGTAGGTTTATAAAGCTAGGACTATAAGCTACCTAAGGGTTTAACGTGCACGCAATGCCTTATGCATAAATATAGTTTACTTTGAAAAGGGACAATTTTAATAATAATTAATAAACGGTCATTTATGGGTACAATAACTAATTATATAGCTTAACGTGCTTGCGATACCTTATTCAAAAAATGTTTTACCTTAAAAAGGTTAACAAACGTACATTTATAGGTACAATAACTAATTATAGATTTACGGATTCCATACAGATCAGAACCAGCGGAAAAACGGCGTTAAAGAATTCTAATATAATATGTTAAAAAGAAAAATATAATGCTTTTGTTATACTTTTTATTATTGTTACGTTAATTGTTAAGTTAAACATGGCAACATAAATTTTCCTATGAACAAAAATCACCGTTTATATTTGTGATCTCCAACAAAGGGGTTGTTTTGGAAGTTATTATTTTCATAAGATAGGGGAATGAAAAGGTTGAAAAACACTGCGCTCAGGTGTGCCTACAAACTACATCTCATTATTATTATTTTAACTACACTCGCTGCGTTAAGGTGTGCCTACAAACTAACTAATGGCATACACGTAGTTAGAATAGTAATAATGCACACCGATGACCCGAATACATGTTTAATTCTCCAGCGTTCCGTGAAACGTTTATTTGCGCGTAGTTTACAACGGTTGCATGCTTTTAAATGGATGATTGATTGATCGACAAATACGTCCACTTATACGTTGCACTAATAGCATTACAATGATCGATTCTGTGCCCAGGTAGTATGCAAATAAAAGAAAAATGTTAGGGTATAATTACTAAATATGGCACGATGTACAGAGTTGATAGATTGGGTAGCCCGCATTGGCGACATCGTATTTCAAGGATGAAATAACCATATTAACAATACAGTGTATTACTAATTAATATAAATATAAGTTGTATATGATTACATTAGATTTTTTCTGAATGTATATGAATATAAAAATCCAGATCACAGTATCGTAACCTGATTGATGACTTCTAAATATGAATATCTCTCTCATAAGCTTTATCATGTCATTTTATTTTATTCACAAATAAACTTGATCAATACCAGGACAAAATTTATATGTTCCTTGTTAAGCATTTGGTGTGGTAAGGGAGATATCCTTATCCAAGGCGTAACTTTGTCCTCGGGGCAACGCATTTGTTACCAATATCCTAGTAAGATTAATTTATTGGGGTTAATGGCAGATATCCCTGAGCGGCATTTTCGGCTTACCACGAGGTAGAAAAGATGCTCATTTGTTTCTTCTATATTATAAAAAAAATACCCAGTACGCTGCTGTCGCAGAACTGCGACCAGTTCTACTACCTTTATGTTTACCTGTTACGGGATATTATATAAATTTCAGGATAATTTCTCGGTCGAGTCATCAATTCGTGATTTAAAATTTTATATTACGTAAATCCCACCTATCACTGACTCAAGTTGTCAGAGAAAAGGAAATAATACATCGATTCACAATAATACACATAAAAAGGTATAAGTAAATAAATATTTAATAACTTAACTATAAAACTGACATGATAAAAAATAAATAAAAAATAGGACACTTAAAAGTGCTCTTTTGGTACTTTTAATTTCTTGTATATAACACTCCTATTAACAAATTAAGAACCTACTCATTAACGTGGGGATACATTGTGGGTTCCTTTGAGTAGCGGGGGAAATCGTGTAGGTATGCCAATCTCATGCTGGCTAAAACTCCATGGTGTTCCTCTGTCCCTTGTCCTGTTCCTGTCAAAGGGCAAACGCCCTTTGACGCGACTACGGATAGGCTAGGTATTCTTTATTTTCAAATGAAACCTGATAAGTATTTTGGCTGCATTCGACAACAGAGAAGACAGAATGCTATTACAAATGCCAACATTAGAATTTCCATAGGAAGATCTTTTCTCTCGTTTGAGTGCTTTATTTTGAACACATTCAATCAGCACGATGATGATATTATCTTCTGTATCACACTCCGGATAGCTAGATGGCTGATCGAAACCCGCATAACGAAGTACCGACCCATATGGAACACCGCACATCATTTCCTGACTGAATGGTATCCGTACCCCGGGTGCGTTTTGCGAGAGGCAGGTACAATCCAATTGAAGAAACGAGGCATTCTGTGGAATTTTAAGTTGAAAGTCGTTTTCTATATTGACCGAAATGGCCAATACCACTGCCGCATGGGTCACCGCCTCGTCCGAGAAGGCTTTTACATGCATAATAGCAACAATAGCCTATCGTCCTTGGAAAAACAAACTGCAGACTATACGAATCTTAACGTTTCTTTATAACACTTATAATACATAAACGTACATCAAAATTAGTATATAAAATTTACAACTATTAATAATTTCCAGAATGACATAATGGACGTAAACCAGATATTCAAACAGCTGGGTACAATTATCCACGACCAAGGCGCTGTGGTGGACTCCATCGAGTCCAACGTAGAATTTGCCACCCACAACGTTGAGAATGGTACGCAGGAACTACGCCAGGCGGTCAACTACAAGGTAATTACTACAAGGCTTAGCAAATTTGATACTCAAATCATGAAAGTAATGTACGAAAACGGAATAAGAATTTAATCTAAGGAGTAAAGTACAGGCCGAGTACCCTCAAAAACATTTGTTTACTATACACGTGACGTCACATCGATATCATAATGGCGGCTAGCAAAAGTAGAGAATTATTTCAATTTAATACTTAATTTCAATTTAATACTGAATTATTATGAATAAAAATTGATATTTTTTCGTTATATTTTACAAAATCTTATTAATCTTAAACATGCTATGCTATACTATGCTGCTAGGTGAAGTCTACATCAAACTATTTTTACATATCCTTATATATATTCCTCTCCAAGGTATTCTAAAAGATATGTTAAAAAATATGGTTACCATTTTTAGTAAGTATAATTTTAAAAAGAGTTTTTGAGACCAGGATCAACATTGTTTGCGCGGGCATTTCGTACCACTGGGCTATTAGTAACAGAATTTCGTAATAATATACGTTTTCCTATAAATCTTTGTATTGTATTAAGTAATTGCTATATTTTTTAATATGTTCAATATTTTTTAAATTTCAGAACAAGCTAAGAAAGAAGAAGGTGTACCTAGCTATCATCTTGATCATAATCATCTCGATCATTTTAATCATTTTCTTCAACCGAAATTGAAGCGTCGTTCGCGTAGTGGGATTGTACGATTCACAGCAATATCTATTGCTTGTATTAGAATATAACATATTATGTAAAAACAAATATATTTTATCACTGTTCGTTCTTATATGTACGTATTATGACGTGTTTCTATTGATTTTTATTAATACCCGCTTCAAATGTTTGGTGCGATAATGATTTTTGCGGCATACATACGTCGCAATAATTTATTTTTAGTATTAGGTTGATAGGCAGGCTATCATGTAGATTGATAGATATGTTTGTATGATAATCGCTTATCAAAGTAGCATATCTCTTATTACGCATATTATATAGAATGATATTAATACTTATGTACACTGTTGGATTTAATTAACTCTCGGATTATTAAAATCTAGGGAGTAAAAATAATATTCCATTTATTTACATTATGTTGTAAGGCTGATATGTAAGTACGTGTTTCTTTCGATGTATGATACTTATTACGAGAAATGCGATTAAACTACGACCGTCTCTTATAGGTCTTTCGCGTGTCTAAACACGTGACCTGTTTCAAGGTATGCAAATTAAATAAAGCCTGTAAGCGATAATATTAAATGTGAAATTTGTATTTCTACGTTGCTTTTTATGGTCCTGGGCTATCATATATTGGGTATTGAAGTACAAAGACATTCCATTCCAGTACTGATTTGCCTTACATAGGCCTTATTTTATGGCGCCTCATCACCACGGTTGCCGTTGCAATGGAAAATGGACGGATACTTTCTTATGTTGAGTGGTGGTCGCATTAATTGTCATTAACTGTTTTATAAGCAATATGGCCGTTTAATTCCGCATGTCATTTCATTGTTAAAAACACGTTAATTCTGTTTATTCATAATATTCCTTGATTTACCGAAGTTCGTATGCTACCACGTTTAATTTCTATCCGGTAGCCTCTCTACCGTTTCATTGAATTGGATTATAAAAAAGAATGTAAAAGATACAATTACACGTGTTGAAATTTAAACATATTATTTGTTCTGGTCGTGGAAATAAAAAAATGTTAGGTGCCTGTCATTTAGTTTTATGTTATAATTAATTAAATAAATGCAATCTTAAGTAGGGTTAAACGCTCGTTCTTTAATGCCTGTCTGTAAATAATTATATTGATTGCAAAACGATGGTATGTACTGTAATACTGAAACAATCTTATATAAAATCACGGCACATTTTACTGCCAATCGTTACGACTTAATAATGAAAAAAATATACAGTGGCACTCCGGGAGTGCCGACATCACTTAAAACTTGGACAATTACGTGTGTATTTTTTGAACGCTTGGTGATTTAATTTAATATTGTTCAACGTTATATTCTCATCTCAAAAAATTCAAACATGTGCATGTGTATCTATGTACGTATAATACATACATAATATCGAGGTGTCGGTTACGATAACAGTGTGCCGATTTCCATGGTATTTTCCCATAAAAAAATGCCCAACGCGGCTAAAGTAGTTTTCACTGCAACATTGGTATTGGAATACATAAATTGGTATTCGATGATATACCATGTAATACCTATTCGACGTTTCTTAGCAGTTCTTGAATTAACAGCTGATGTTAAATTAAACTTCGCGAGGAATCGTTTATTTTCAAATTCGATAAACAATATTCAACTCAATCTACGCAGTGAGAAGTCGTATTTTTTTGGCTACATAATATATTCTAATATACGACTTCTCACATAATTTTTATGTAGTTATTTATTTAGGCAAAAATGTGAGTTTTCGAAATTATAAAGTAAACCTATATAACAAATTCTAAGATGTTGCAAAATTGATGATTCAAATATAAATGTGATTTAAAAGAGAAGTATTTTCAACATGGTCGAATTGCGCAATTCTATTAAGACTGCCTCTTGTAATATTTATTTCAAGTAACATTGTAAATAATAATAATCCACTATCACAAAAATAATGAAATTTGTTCTATAAGAATCATTACAAATAATATGAGTTTGTTATTCTTGTTACAAGGCAATCTTAATATTATTTTATTAACTATTCATATAAAATAATTAAGAATATAGCTTATCAGTAATTCTTTTATTTGTTCTATAGAAGGTATATATCGAATGTGAGTGAGCAATATATCTAAATGAAAATAAATGTTATAGAAAATTGCTTACTTTATAATATTCATTAAATAGCCGGACATATTGTTTATATCATCATCGTCTGAGGAAATATATATATATATATGTTGGAGACGGATATTAGTTTGAAGGGTAAAAGAGCGGCAAAAAGCGTGGCACAAGTTCTGACAGTTGACAGCACCGTCGCGATTACGCAGGAACGGCTCGGTTTCCATAGCAACTATTATTCGTGGGGTTTGCTCGCTGTCGTTTATATTGTGTTAAACTAAATTTTTAACGTAATGAATGTGCTTATAGAGTATTTTCTATATCACTTTGCTCGATTACCCACCTAAACGCCCACGTGATGTTCGAAGAGGGAGCTAATAATTCTGACGATCCGACATATATATAACAAGTAGTTACATAAATGTATTCATTTGAAATTGAATTCAATCTTGATATAAATGTACCGGTTTTGAAATGTATCGTCCTTTTTCTCATTCTCAAGGCTAATGGCATGGCATATTCAAGAATACTAAGTTGTTTCGTTAGGTATAGTTTATAGATTTGTGTAAATATTATTTCTTTTCTTTTCATATTCTTTGTATTTACCTAACTATAATGTAATAATATTTACGTTTATATCAGCTTTCTGCTAAGATGTCGACTTTTTGCGTAAGTACGTTCCTTTAACGCCATAAACCGAGAAGTGTTGATAATCATATTAAGATCTAGATTTTGTACCTTATACTGTACTATATATTTTATAATACTGTAATACCGCAGAAATTATCTGAAAGATTTAAAGTTATCTGTAGGCACTAAAATATGTTAATTTGCCATAAGGTATGTAAATTTAAATGGTGTTAAGGTAAATATTGTAAACATAGTGATTCGATTCTAATTTTATCCCAGATTCGAGATTTTCCATTCAATTAAATGCAAATCCAAAGGGCGTACTGCATAAAATCATTAATCATAAATGAATATTGTACACACAGTCCATAGAGCCAAGTTACTGATATTAATGTCATTTCTGGGTCTACATTTTTATATTCACTTTGTTTACAATGTTGACATGTTGTACTTACTTTACAAGAAATATATCCGTCAATCACTGTAAAATAGTTGGTTTAATTTCGTCAATAACCTTTTTCCCCCATATATAATAAGTTTCTAAACAATATCCACTTTCGGCAAACTGAAATTTCTCAATAATTTTTAACCATTAGTAAAAAAATCTCTGATATAATATTCCTACTTAATAAAAACAAACTTTATGTCGTTTCTTAATTTATAGCTAGATAAAACTGTAGTGTTAAAATTATTTTATCAGTGGTTTATTTGGTTATTAAACAATGAAAAACGACTTATTTTATATGATTATTTGTGTATAATGTTGGATTTTTTTTTAATATTTTCAACAAACATAACTCGATGTTCTTAGTAATCTTCTGATTGGATGCAGATGGGGACGAAATTTGATCGTGCAACAGTGTGATAATGCGCCCGGGTAGGTTTAACGTTATTTGTTTTTTGTAAAGAAGCATTTGTTAAAATTAAGGAAAATAGATACCAAGGAACACTTAATCCAGCGGGATCAAATGTCCCATAAGAAGGTGTACCAATTGTGCCCAAACCATGTCGAGGTAATAAAACATTAATAAATAAAAGTCTATTACGATAAACGCTTGTCAATGAAACTGAAGTCTAAGCACGTAGATAACTCCAAATTGGGCATTGAGGGGCAACGCAGTAAATGACCGCAATAAATACTATCTCTAGTTGAACCCCTATTAATTAACGTATTGCATGTATTTTAGTTAATGGTTGATAAACTACCATCGACCTAAGTAAACAAGAAATAAATTGATTGTTGTTGTCAAAATTGTATTTATGTCGGGAATATCTAAATATAAATATTATAATAATTATTAAAGATGCGTCGAATAGTGGATTCGTCGAATACTATTCCGTCGAATATTAAAAAAGCTTAAATAAAATAAATGTTAATTTTATTAAAGTTTTAATTTATTTAATGGATATGTTTTGAAGATTAAATGAATGTTGACTATAGTTTAGTAATTAAATATATTGATTTGTGGTTTTAAAAAATTGTTTTGAGATTTAAAAATAAATGCTGATTTGCGGTTTAAAATACATGTTGACTATACTAACTATAAGTAAAGAAATTGATTATTGACTTGAAGAAATTAATCCACATAAATGTTGATTTGAAGTTTATTGGTTTATTTTATTAGCTTTATTTAACATATTCTTCATAGGATTTCTTTGACTTATAATATAACATTTTTTTTTCTTTTAGTCCTACATCATGTAGTGTAACCAAGAAAATAGAAATAATAAAACCGGATAAATTCGGCACCAAAATCGAATAATTCGGCGCATCTCTGCTAATTATATTACACGAGATAATCTACATATAAATAACATTATAAATTTATACATTATTATCATCGACCTAATTTCAACGTGGTATTGACTTAAAAACAAAGAGATTGTCTTATATTATCCAACTATTATTTTGGATTTTACAATTATTTTAAATGTTTGTTAATAAATAAAACAAAAAATATTATAAAATCATTTTATTACTCATATTTTTAAATTCACACAAATTATAATATACCTAATATTTGAACAGAACAACAATTTAGCATTTTCAGTTGAGATTCTAGAAATTGAGTTACATATTATGTTGTACTACTACGAAAGCGTTATAATAAATACCAAGAAAAATTGTTTGTATGGTGCATTATTGTGTAACATCACTTTATCGTATTTCAGAAAAAAAATCGTTTTAGTTTTCGAAATTGCGAAGTATGTTACCCTTTACACACCTAGACATTGTCAGAACTTACATATTTTTTCCTGTCTAAAGAAAGTACACTCATTTCCTTCATTCAATATGCAGTGTTCGAAATATGAATGTGTAGAAAGAACGTTTTCATGAGATCAAAGTTTTCTGTGCACAACGTAACGGTTACTTGATTGTGGTGTTGCTCAAATATATCAAGCACAGTTAAATGATTAAGTTTTGATCGACATCGCAATATCAATTGTATTTAAGATATATTTGAATAACCTTTGTTGCTTTTAAAAGGTAATTTCTCTAAATCTGTCTGTAAATGGCCTATGATCTTTCGATAAACATTGCAAGACCCTTTTAAAACTTTCTGACCAAAATTTCAGAAGCCATTGAACAAGGGCTAATCATGTCGAATGCGACTTCCAGCTTCATACAAGCAAGTTTTCATGGTATACACAATCAGTTACAGACTACTCAGATCTAACTACAGATCGAAGCTATTCTAGCTACGAGATATTTTTCTTTAATAGACATAGTATGTTCTATGTTATAACCGGTTATCAGTAACATTAAGGTCAACGACAACTTGCTAATTTATGCAAAAGACAGTGCATCATGCTCAACATTCCGTTTTCTTAACTTCTTATGTGTAAAATAAATAAAACTTAAAAATAGTATATTCCAACATCTTGCATCTGCAGATATTGGGTGCATTTCGCTTCATATAAATAAACTTATAATACTGAAATAAATCTATCTAAATAATTAAATAACTTACAACAACATAAATAACAAATTAATAGGCCTTAAATAAATCGATTACAATTTTTGATACTTAGTACAGGCCGTGACAACTGATGTAGAAGACTTAGAATTTTAAAAACAGCAAAATATTTTTACAAATTTTTCCATTAGGTAATTAAAAACCTATTTTGGTCTTAGCATAGCACCCAGTGACGTCCTTAATGTACCGCAGCCCCTCAAAAGTCGGTTCCAATTACATAGTACTAAATCGTTAATTATTTTGCATCAATATCTATTACAGGTAGGTGGGGTCGGATCGCTGCCACCCAGAGTAACCGTAAACATGACAAACCTCAACTTACAATGCGTAAGAGTAACAAAAATTACTTACATACTTAAATCAGAGTATTTAAAATATCAGACGACATCGGTTCGTGTATTTATTATTTACAGATTACAAAAATTTCAATAAAATCGCACAATTCGTTGTAACTGATAAAATTAAGTAATAAAAACGTCAAAAGTTTAGTTGCAAGGGCATGGCGACTCTGGTCCCACCTGCGGCTGCCAGATCAATGGACAGGTACATGAATATGTCGACTTTAGCTAATTGAATATTCGTCAATAAATGCTCAATAGTGGTATACATACATTATATATTATACTCGTGAATACTAACATTTTTCTTAAAATTATATAATGATATACTTTAACAGTGCGACTCGCTTATTAGGAGCCTAACCAACGTTATTGACCGGCTCACGTCAGCTGCTCTGCCACAGAGCAACCCAATACAATTATTATCTGTAACCTTGCATCATTCGTCCAAGTTGTTTCTCCTCTCTAGATATGTACACTTACACGCCAATTGGTTCCATCGCACGCGTCTGTTGTGCATGCACTAACAAGATGCTATCTAACCAATCTTTTCTCCATTAAATATTGTTACGTTTATCACTTCCGCCGAGCTGATGCGAGAACCAGCCACTCCTTATCATTATGTTTATTTAAAGCGTTACGTGACAAGCAGCTTGTTTAGGGAACTAGATTCTGATTTTAAACAAGCGTGTCATCTAAATACTTATATTAAAAGTTGTAATTTCATACAAAACACTAAATATAAATAAAAGGTTTATGAAATTAATATAAAGGATCGAAACGATGTTAATAATAACATAAAACATTTATTTTTCCCCGAAACAATGTGCAATTAGTATCATTGTTAGGTGTGTGCATTGCCCTTTATCCGTTAATAGATGCAAACCTTTACTTTGAATTGTTAAACAACGAATACAGTAGGAGTGTCACTTAATTACAGTAAAATCATTCCAAATGTGATGATATACATTTGTATATCACGTAAAAATTACGATATTAGTATATCTCAATGGAATTAGATCTGTGCAGACAATGGACACCATTATTTCATAAGTAGTTAAGAGAGCAAGGAAGTGGAAGTAAAGTTTTACGGACAAAAAATTAATACAATAATGTATTTTATTCGGACGTCATGCTTAATGGATTCCGAAAAATTGTGCCTTTCCTTGGTACTCCTACCACTACTTATTAATTGTCCACCCAGAATTAATTAGTGGACCATAGAGATTCGTTTACGTTTTTTTTAGATCATATGCATACAAGAATAAATGTCGCCACGCGCTATCCGTGTATAATGTGCATGCATGTGAGTCAAATGTAAATATTATGCTTACGAATATAAGCATTAGGGGCCATCCATAAATTACGTCACACGAATTTCATGATTTTTGACCTCTCCCCCTTCCTTGTCACAGCTGGTGACATTTGTGAGACACAGGAAACTGTGATGTCACATATTATGCAATCTTACACATAGAAATGATTAAATTAGAACAGCAGTTCCGAAATTGTATTTACTTCCATTTATCTTATTATATTGAAATGTGACGTCACGAAATTTAGGACTCCTTCCCATCCCTTGTCACACAATATCAAATTTTGTGAAGACCTCATGTATTATATACATTAGAATAAATTTGTATTTTTATGTATTATCTTTTCGTATATGTTGTAATGTACTTAATGTAATGATTATTATGTTATGTCTTTCGACAATTTCATCCATCGTCACTTATTCTTGTATACAAGGGCTTGCATCCAGGGCTTGTGTGAGGTGTCGGGTGTCAAGTGTCGGGTTTAGCAGACAACGGCCTCCGAGATAGGGTTCTCGGTGATGCGAATGACGGGCGAGTGACGACATGGGCGGCGGCGAGCGCCGTCCGACAGTCGCCGGAACGCCACGATCTTCGTCGGCGACAACGGCGCCACTGCGGAAATTACACGAGTTAATCTTGTTTTATGTACGTTTAAGACCTTTTTCTTGTCTAAATGTCTGCGTGCATGTCTTATACGCATGCGTTAATTAATAAATTTCCATCTCCAAACCTAGCGTACTAATGCATGTAACATGACAAGAAAATTGTCTATGAAGTGATAGGAACGCATGCGGACAAGAACTGCACGTGACAGGAAAAAGGTCTTTAAACTTTACATACGTTGCCAATACACGGACATGTGGCACACACATACAATGTTAGCATTGGTATCTATAGACTTTTCACATATAGGCAAACAATATATGGTACATGTATGTTACACACATGTGAAAATGTGCGTGTAACAATATACATTAAATCAATGTTGGTATCTACACACTTCACACATTAGCAAATAAGACAGAAAATACGCATTTCCACCCAACTATTTTGTCGAATTTAACTTATATTACTTTTCGAATCTAAAATTCTTTTAACATATAACGTACTCGTCTGATTTTCAGCAAAAGCCTTTCCCTTACGTAGGACATGTCGGTTCTAAGCCACAAATCAAAAACCATAAATATCACAAAACCACCAATCACCGACCACGAAACAAAAGCGCATACACAGACATGTGTAATATTAGAAGTGTATACTAAATTTCTTGTAAAATATACAAAGGTACTGATAAATTGGAGCAAAAAAAGCTTGCTATAATTTATACGTTCCTATTATTTATCAGCGTGTAAAAGTCTTTATATAAATTTAAGATGTGTAATTCAACACACTGTTAGATTAAACGAGAGAAAAATAATATAAAAAAAAACTCAGCCATAACTTCGTAAGAAGTCCCTACGTAAGGACATCATGGCGCTGGCGAACTATTTTATCAAGCACGGCACTGGATTTTGAAGAGGTTTCTTATTTTGCCATATATTCAGGCATTGGGAGTGCTCACTATTTATCAATAATGTATTACCTAACACTTGTGTAACATTGATACCGATAACTTTAAATGCGTAGGAAAATGTCTTTTTGACAGCTACATGGCTATCTCTTATATATAAAATTCTCGTGTCACAATGTTAGTTACCTTACTCCTCCGAAACGGCTATACCGATTTTTACCAAATTTTATATGCATATTCAGTAGGTCTGAGAATCGGCTACTGTCTATTTTTCATACCCCTATCATAAGTGATAAAGGTTAACATTTTGAACAATTTTTTAACCCTTAACATTTTTTTTTAATTTTTGGACATTTTTGTTTTTATTTTTCTATAATGTGTCATTAAAAATACATACAACCCTAAATTTTTACCCTTTTATCACCAACCCCTATTTTTAATAGCAATTTTAGTAATTTAATCATTTATATGGCAAATATATAAGTAAATATATATATATATATATTTACTTA